>JAKGSA010000643.1:616059-696240 GCA_033558755.1 Philaethria dido
AACAAACAATGACATGAATGTAGGATCAAGGCAAGAGAATGAGATAGAGATAGAAAATATATTACACAGTATTTTATACTCGCGGTCTCCTTCTTGTATAATGCTTTGTATAATACTCTATATTTTTCTCATTTGTTGTTGTTTTTGTATATTTTTCTCACTTTTTCTTTTCTGAAGTTTCACCATCTTTTCTTCATTCATTCGTTGAGTCAGCAATATTTCACGCCTGATACGAATTTATTTTACCTATAGTCTATACACCAGTGGCGAAGCGTCCATATGACTCGGTTATTTGCTTACAAAAAACAAGCTCAACAAAAATTTGGGTGCTAAAAATAAAAAAAAGTCATTAAAAATTTTAGGAGTTACATTGCGAAAAAACATGCTCAACAAACACTTATCCTATAGAATATGCATGAATTTATATAATATTTTCATCCAGCTATGACCAGCTTACTATCTATTTACCGGCTTACCTTTATGAAATTTTCACCCTTCGCCGCTGCTATTTACATAATATTATTGAGTAAAATTAATATATATTTGTCTTCTATATAGAACGATCCGGATAACTTGATGACAGCGCAAGATGCTGCGAGAAAGATCGCCGAACTGTCCACTCAGATGTGCTTCGCTATCGATCCGAAAATAAAGAGATGTAGCAAAATTCTCTCCGTAAGTACTAAAGTATCTTTTAGTAAACATAATATTTTTTTTCTTTAATTCACACTTTTTTCATATAGCAGGATAAATAGTAACTTGTGCCTGCCTGAATTCGAGTCTTTGCAGGTTCAGCGGTTGAATTCAACGCAACGCATAGGCTTATCAGATTGTGGTAATGAAAATAATTTAAGCACAGTCATTCTACAGAGTGATCTGGTATAATATAGGCATGTAAGCCAGATTTTCCTCTTGGTTGTGATAGTGGACTACTACATTGTCCCCCCCTCCATCAGTATCCTCTAGGTTGGCAACGCATCTACAACATCTCTGGTGTTGTAGATGTCTATGGGCGAAGGTAACCACTTACCATCAGGTGGTCCTTCTGCTCGTTTGCCGTCCGTTATTAATAAAAAAAAAAAAAAAAAAAAAAATAGCGTAACGTTAGATTTCGGACACACAATGTATCGAATTCGCGTGAAAAATTAAAATTGGAGTGTTATAATACTAGGTTCTCCCTAATCACCCTGTTATACAGAAAAAAGCGTGAAACTGTAAAACGGTTTTTTCTATTATTATTACAATATATTAATTATTATTTTATAATAATTGTTATATTTTCTGTTTTTTTTAAAGCGATCCCGCCAAAGCTTTATTTTGGATGAAAAGACAGAAGCTTCTCTTAGAAGAGCTTCTTTCCTCACCGCAACTGATAGCGCGTGTCAAGCTGTGGAACAAGCTCAGGCTGAGTTAGACGAGGTAAATTCATTTATTATATGAATATGTGAAAAATGACGCAATCATGGCGCAGTGCGACATCGTCTAACTGCAAACGCGACACTTGTGGGTTCGATCTCTACTCGGGGAGATGATTATATTTAAATATTTATTGTCATTTCTTCGTTCTGGTAAGACAAAGCACAGAATTGATTTCCGCCACTCAATACGTATCGAATGCGGACAGAAAGTTAGGAATGGTGTATCTAGGCAATGGTTGGTTCTCTCTGAATATTCTGCCATAATGTTTAAAGCTTGAATAAGTTATGTTGGACTATATGCTTATTCCAGGACTACCACGGTCCACAACTCAGTATTGAAGAAATACAAGACTTGGAACGAAAAACAGCAGCCCGCATTGGAAAATTGAATGCAGCAATCGCTCTACTCATGAATGCTCACGCTGGTTAGTAACATAATTTTTTACTTTTTGATTAATACATTTTGCTTATATTTTAAGTAAATGTAAATCCCTTCATGTAAATATTTGATTAAATGAGAAATAGAGTTTGATATATCATAAATATATCCCTATTGAGGGTCGAACAATGCTGTCGCAACCAAATACTAAGATTATCGACTTGCTGAAGTTTTATATTGACTGTTTCATTAATAACTGCATGCATTGCTAAATATTGAGAAATATCGTAATCTTGCTTTCAAATGTGACAGAGAGATCATCATCACACCGACAGGAGTGTATGATGGTAACGAAGAATTGAGATTCGAATAACCTTTGTCTTTTACCATAATTATAATGTTTATAATATTTTATTCAATAGTGTCGTAATTAATATATAACTTTTATAAAATAAATATTTTCAGATCCCAGGAACATTGACTATGAGATGGCTGTAAATTCAATGAAGACAATTAACGAAATTATGCCAGGTTTCATTAAAGGTACTAATTTTTAGCATAATAATTATTACTATTATTTCCAATTAAAAGAACATGAATTTTATATCAATTATTTATTTTATAATGTATTTTCACAATTCAGTTGAGTTCTTTAATTTTGGTGCTGCAAACATGCTAGTTGAGCACACATCACTTCACCAATATCACGCTATATGGAGAAATACGTTTATAACAATTGATCATCTTTCTTTAAGTAAAAAAATATAGTAGGTTTAAAAACAACTTAAAACATTCATCATACGTTTCAGATGCAAAACCACTTACTAGTGGTGGAGGTGAAGCCAACAGAAAATTACGGAACCAGATTATCCAAGTACTAAATGGTACTCGAGCGATGTGCATGCTGACTGGATCTGATGATATAAGCGTGAGTATATAAATTTATTTTTTTATTCAGCTTCACGACTTATCAAAGTTAGGCAGGGAAAACCTGTCAAGACACTCCATTCACGACTTGCCATCTAAGTTTGAAACATTGCATATTGAATGGTGAAAGTCAATGCCATATCTTGTCTTATCAGCGCAAGAACATGAAAATAATTTAAATACTCGTATAATCGTTCTCCGAGTGGGGAACAACCAATCGTATTTACAGTCGGACGCTATTGCACTGTGCCACAATGATCTCGTCTGATGGACAGAAACTTTAGAATAATTATTTATTGTTACCATAAATAATCTATAGTCTAATAAGATCTTATATTTTTGCGATTTTTACACAATTCAAATGAAACTATTTTAAACGAATTAATCGCGTATATTTTGATGAAACCCGAAGTTTCGAATTCTGTACAGTAGTCCATAGTCACTTGTGACCACGAATTAATGTTTTATTTATATTTCTATTTATAGAAAATGCGAGATATAGGAAATGACTATGCGGATATGTCAAAGAAACTCATTTTCACATTCAACCGTCCTCGTCGTGGTGGTAACGATAAAGATACGGAGGAAAAAGAAAATGAGGTAAGAATAATTGTATTTAGTATGGATTTTTTGGTAATTTTTATTTTAAAAAAGAAAGAGGAACTCAATACGACGGGTTTTTTATGAGTTCCGGCATAATATTTTACTGGATGAACAAATTTTGATGGTAATTTTTTCATATGACAACTAGTGCTTCTGATGTGGTCTCATTAAAATTTAGTTATGATCTGACCAGGAGTTTTCAAGTTATTCGTAATTAAGTTGCAATTTATTTTTATTAATTTGAATGTTTATTAAAATAAAAAAAAATACTTACGTTTCATTTTCAGATAATGAAATTGGGTGATGAAGTTGAAAAATTAGTATCATCTCTGTTGGCACAAACAAATGAGCTAGCAAATTATGATCCAGACAGTCCTGAAACCATCGACATGATTAAAGCTAGAGACAAGTGTGCTGATTCGTTACAAGGATTCTTAACTTGTGCCAAAGTACGTAGTTTTTAATTGTACATCTCATGTATCACGCATAGCAGGGTAGTCAGAGAGAACCCAGAGTAAAAACATTACGTTATTCAGTTTCCGTCCGAATTTGAGATACTGCGTGTTGAATGGCGGTACTCAACGTCGCATACAGTCTTACTACTGTAAGAAAATGATAATAATATAAATATGATAATAATACAAGTAGTGAATTTGTAAATCTGTTCCTACGTTCATTTTAAACCTACCAATTACTATTAGAATAAATTAGTTTTTTCTTTTTATAAAAACATGTAAGAATTTTTTACTGTATATGTCATACTGTTTTAAGTATTCGGTAATACATTTTTGGAAACACATTTTTTTTTTGAAAACACGACATTGTTATGCAGTAGTCTGTGGTCACAAGTTGAAGTGCTGTGTAACGGAACTCAAACCCGCGCATTGCCTCGTTACCAGAAAGGAAATGATAATACTCCATTTCCTGGAGGGGGAATTGAACCCATAGACTGTCGCGTTAACAATCGCACGTGCGACTGTAAACTGCTTTTATTTAGCACAAGTGTGTGAAAAATCGTGAAAATCAAAGATCTTTTTTTTTCAGCTCACAGCGCCATCTATTCAAGAGCCCCATTGTCAAAGTGCGTTAACAGCGGCAGCAGAGAACTTAACATCTTCAATTCAGAACTTAGCTTTGACTTGCAAACCTTTGGTGGAAAAACCTGGACGACATGGATTCGCGAAGCAAATCGCTGACAAGTCTTTCGATTTGGCAAAAGCTTTGGATAAACTTAAGGGCACTTATGCTAATATGAATGGTTAGTATCATTAATATTTGATGATTTTTGATTTTCTCGATTTTTGATATTTCTTATCAGGTACATTCCGATATGAGATATGTCTGTATTTAAAATATTTTGTAATTTTCGATTCATAAAATCGTAATTATGGGTCCTATAACCCTATACATAGGTATAACATCAAAAATACAGTTAGTTGTTGGTTCAATCCCCAATAATTCTGTTAAATTATTTTCAATCGAACGTTGAAGTTATTTTTATTTCTCCACTATGAAGCAAAGATAATACACGGAATTGAGCTCCGCCACTGCCCGCAGTGTTTTGAATAGAAAATAGAAAAGGGAGTGTCTTCACACTACTTCCCCTTCTACTTACCCTAGCATGCATAGAAATAGAATGAAGCTTTAAATATCTTTATTGTTTTAGGTGATAACCAAATTAATGAAGACTATGATGGAGAACAACAACAGCAAAAACGTGTTCAATTTATGATCAGCTCGCCAGAAGCAAAGGATTCTTTGAAACAGGCACACGATCAGTTACATGACTTAATTAACAGTCCGGTAAATATAGTATATTAGATAACTTATGCGATTTCAAACTATCTTCCGCTTCTTTCTTTGCCAAATTTATCCAAGAGGCGTAGGCTATTCCTGCTATCTTTTTTACGGCGAATTATTTTTTTTAATCTCAAACTTATGTATACTTTAATATATACGTTACGTTTGGGTTGCAAGTCTTAGGCTTTCCACTCAATGACCCTATACCTTCTCTATAGATTAAATATTTTGTTTTATTAGGATACAACATCTAATAACCTTAGAAACCCAGAAGCTCAGCGCTTATTACAACAGAAGATGGGTCAATTGAATGCTGCTATTGCTTCTTTGCTCCAAGCAACTTCTGGTAATATTTTATTATTATTGATATACCCTATAAGTTATATATACCCTATAAGCTATTATAGTAATAAATAATAATTTGGGTTGTATCCACTTAATAATAAAAATTATGTAAGTACGTACGTTACGTATTTTAAGAAATCTACATCTGGTTACGATAATAATAAATCCAATCATATTTTTATATGTTTAATAAAATAATTTATTATAAATTTCAGATCCTGAGAATCTTGACAGTAGTAAAGCTGGTAGTGCTATTGATACAATTTGTAAATTGGCACCGAACCTCATCAATGGTAAGAAATATGACATTAATGTAATACTTGTATTTTCGCAAAATATATTGTATATTAAAATACAATATATATAAATGGTCCTTCTACTTTTAGATACAAAAGAGATGCAAGGAAATGTTGATGATAATTCATGGAATGATATAAAGAATAGTCTTAAAGACATACTTGAGGCAATTCAAGATATGAACGCAAATGCTGAGGATGGTGATATAGAGGTGAAAGTATTTAATTTACACCGTTACGCATTTAACTTGCTTAACAATTATCAAAAAAGTAACAAAATTAAAAAAGTGCATTTAATCGAGAACCCGTTGTAAATTTGAATATACTAATATTGTATGTATAATAATGAATAATATTTATTACATGGATTTAACGAGTTTTCGTACATCATATTTCATATTGGATTCCTTTTTCAGAAACTGAACAACGTTGCGTCTAAAATGGCAAAATCGTCTGGCAAATTAACTTTCATAATCAGTCCTCGTGGCAAATCAAAGAAGAAGGGAGACGAGGTATGTAATTGTTAATAACAACAAAATCATAGATAGACAGGCACAGTTGACATCCATGACATGACGAATCATCCATACAATTACAGTTAAAGAAAGTTGTTTTATCTAAAAAATAGAAAATATTGTAATGATATAAAGTCGTCTGTGTGGAAATATGGAAACCGATGGAAATTTGTATCTTTTTGTTTATATGTATTTCGGTCATGATTCGTTGCTTGGTTTAATATTTAATATGTATCTTTCACATACATTTTATGTAGGTTCTGGGCTTATCAAAATCTGCTGTTGAAAAAACTTTACAATTGCTATCGAAATTGGAACCTCTGGCCCAAAACGTCGGTGGAGAAGAAGGCAAGAACCTACAGACTGATGGAATAAAAACAGTAGATGTAGCTGAAAACCTTTTGAAGACTGCTGAGGTAATATTTGAGTAGTACTCTAGATTCGAAGCTATATTTAAAAGTTTAAGGCTATATATATAATATTTGAATTACTTTTGTTATTCTGGTCAGAACCAATCACACACCTCTAAAATAAGTAAAAAATAATTAACGGAATGTCTTGACACTAGATTCTCTCTAGCTGGCCTGCTTAAACATTATGATGGGTCAAGACAAAGAGATGAGTGAAAAGGAAATATCGGAATGTGGAAAAAATAGAAAAACAAGTGACTACAGAGGTCTTCCCTTCTTTCTTCTATTAGATTACATAAAAATCTTATTTTCGTATATTTTCAGGTAACCTCACCAACTATTGAGGAATCAAGATGCCAAGCGGTATTACTATCTGCAATAGATCATTTAAAAGATCGCGCTCGTACTTTGGAAGATTCTTTGAAACTCCTATCTCCACAACAACCACGAGATGAAATTATTCGTAACATAGGAGACCTCAAGTCCATTCTTGACAAACTTCAAGGCACCGTACAGAAAGATGGTACTTTTATATATAAAATTTAATATTTTTTGTTTATTATGATATTTTGTACTATAACAAGCTACTATATTTTTCTTCTATTTGATGCTTAAAAAACATCTGATAAGTCACAAAATAGTAAGAAAAGGTACAAAAAGTTGAATAAAGACGCAAAAAAAAATAATAAATAGTTCTAGTACCGCTACGTCCTTTACTTTAATGTATGAACAATATTTTAATAAATGTTAAAATTATGAATATATTAAATGTTTAATTAATATTACAGATCATGAAGATGAAAAGAATAATGAACAAGAACAACAACAACGACTGAAATTCGTCGCTACACTATCAAAAGCTAAGAATGCTATGATTTATGCAGACAAGGAGCTCCAAAATGCTAACGACTTACCATTACAGAAGGTAAAAAAATATTTTTTTTAAATAGTTCAATATAATTTGATAATGTATATACACATTTTCAGCCAAAATATTTATTATTAAAGCTGCTAATTGTTAAAGCTTAAGAGTGGTATCGGGACTAAAAGATATAGCCTTCCGCTATCTAACTGGTTTAAAAAATATCGTTTTTTTATAATAAACGGTTATACACAGGCTTAAAAACTTATTTTCTTCAATTTTAGACTAAACCCAACAACAATATTAACATACCAGCAACTAGGAATTTGCTATCGGAAAAATTGGCACGACTAAATGCCGCCTTAGCTAATCTTCTACAGGCAACATCAGGTAAAATTCAAGCATTTAATTATGTAATCTTCATTTTTTATATATACAAGTATATATATATAGATAATCAATAAAAAAACTCTTTATATTTTACATTTTTATCTATATTGAGCAATTCCTTCCGTTAGATAATGAACAACCCGACTTGGAAGTAGCTGCTGCAGCCATGGATGCTATATCCAATATCACACCAGATATCATAAAAGGTAACGTTAACCATATTATACTTTTGGTTAGATGTATTTTCAACGTGACAAAGTAATTATTTTATGAAATTAATACTCTAAAACAGTAATGTATTCACAAATCATTTAAGAATTGTGATTTTTAGGACACTTTAGTATGGTATGTCGTGAAATAAACATTTGTAAATTAAAAATTATTCAAATCGTTTAGTCATAACCATAAAATATACAAACTGAAAGTTAGACAGGTAGATAGTATGAGGGTCAGGTGCAATATAATCTTTTTCTTCAGTGCTTATACATACTATGAAACTTATCTTCCCATCAAGATTTCTAACATTTTTAGAATGCCATTATATGCAAAATAGGATTTAAGTAATAATTATACATTATAGATGCCAAGACTCTTCAAGGTTCCGTCGATGATAATTCATGGGACGATATTATGAAACACTTGAAATCTATAGTTGATGCAACAAGTGATATGTGTACCAATGCAGAAGATCCTCAGGTGAGTAAATAAATAATTGTTTGAATCTTTCTTCTTTATTATAAAAAATACTGCATTACTATTTTGAATAAGCAAAACAAAAAATAAGTCTAAAATAATTATGTAATCATGAATTCAAACAATAGATACAGACAACAATTCTATAGATACAGACTAATAAATTTTTTATTACTTTTTAGAATTTGACTGATTCATCAATGAAGGCCGCTAACTCTGTAGGACGTCTTACGTACATATTTAATCCACGAAAGAAAGCAGACAAGGAAAACCAGGTATAAAATATGTAATAAAGTAACTAGAACTAAGAAACAAACAAAACTTCCAACATAACTCATAACATAGAAGAAATAGAAATTTATCTCGTTTTTTTTACTTTACAGATTTTGGATCTTTCAAAGAATGCTGTAGAACAAACATCAGGCTTACTATCTAA
This sequence comes from Philaethria dido, assembly GCA_033558755.1. Lineage (NCBI taxonomy): Eukaryota > Metazoa > Arthropoda > Insecta > Lepidoptera > Nymphalidae > Philaethria > Philaethria dido. The sequence continues at coordinate 625,134 of JAKGSA010000643.1, forward strand.
TGTTTACCAATTAATAGAAGAAGTTGGTGGAGAAGAAGGAGAAAACTTAGATAATGTTGGTGTAAAAGTAGTCGATTCTGCACAAACGCTTCTGAAAACTGCAGAGGTATACATCACAGTTGAAAATTACTAAAATGAAGGAACTCGAATATTTAAACTAGACTATGTATCTAACATACAAAAGTGTTACGAAAAACTATACCTATTCTAAATATTATCTATTAATATATATTTTCAGAATGGTATATAGATACATTAAGATAAGTAATTATTTAAAATACTTAAATTGTGCTAAAATATAAGATGACTCCTTAATTTTTTAGATCACCGCGCCTAATATGGAAGATAAACAATGCCAAGAAGCATTAATCTCAGCAATAGATCGACTATCCGACCGCATGAAGAATTTGCAAAGTATTTGGAACCCTGTTACCCAATCACCTGAACATAGGCAAACTGGAGCAATGCTTAATAAAAATCTAGGAGAAGTTCAGACAATTTTAGATAAGTTGAAAGAAGCATGTCAAGCAAATGGTATGAAAATAGTATTTTTATTTTATTTCCTAATTTTTGTGTCTTTTATATTGCGCTTTCACAAATATTGAATTGCAGACTTGTTATTCCATAGTAATTAAAATTTTAAAGTTAACATTTTTGCTAATTTTGTAATTTAAGCCATAAATAATAAACAATGATTTATTACTAAATTTCAATGCAACAATATGGTAATTGATACTTTGGCATAAGATAATAATATAGAGAAACTCCTTTCTACATATTTTTTTAAATTATTTAAAGACCTTGATAAAGAAAAAGAAGAGCAGAGGCAAAGAGAAGAAGAAGAAGAAGAAAACAGGAAAAGAGAGGAAGATGCAAAGAGGGAAAAAGAGAAAGAAGAACAAAGAAAGCGAGAGAAAGAAGAATTAAAGAAAAAACGTCTTCAATATATCTCATCACTACCAAGAGCAATGAACGCAATAGATGAGGCTCATAAAGAGTTAAAAAATCCAAATTTCAGTACGCCAAAAGACAAGGTATACAAATCTACTCTAGAGAACTAATATTTGTGGTTTGAGGCTTGAAATTCATTGATCTACGCAACAAATTCTGTTTTTCATCTTCAGATTCCTTTATTTCATATTTAAATCCATTTATTAGGATAAAAATTATTAAATAGGATGATTATGAAAATCAAAAAAAAAAAAAAATTACACATGTCTTAATATTTCAGTCCACAAACAAAATCAGTGTACCGGCAACGAAGAACTTATTGCTACAACGCTTAGCACAGTTAAATGCTGCTGTGGCTGACTTACTTCAGGCGTTATCTGGTAAAATTACAATATTATTTTAATGACTGGTCAAACGACGCATTTAAGCTATTTTTTTATTTCTGAAATATTTTAACTTACTTTTTTATTTCCATAAGATCGTGAGAAACCAAACTACGATGCAGCCGCAGCGTCAATACAGACTATTTCTAGCCTAACTCCAGTCCTCATAAAAGGTAACATTTTTATTTATACTACTTAATTTCGAAAAAATCGAAAAAGTAATTAATTTAATGTTAACTTTACTCAATTATATTATATAAGTACATCATTATACATGTCTTGTTGAAAGCCAACATTGCCATAATCCCAACCTCCAATAATTATTGTTTTGGTTGAAACAGAACAAAGTTATAGTAAACTGATTATTTTTATTGAAATTAATTTTACAGATGCAAGAGAACTTCACGGTGCTGTAGACGATAAATCATGGGATAACATTGTAGATAACCTCAAGTCACTTGTTGATAAATCTGGTGAGATTTGTGCTAATAGTGAAGACCCTCAGGTACCTGATTTTTTCTTCTACGTAGAAATACATAATAACGTTCTAATCTTACATTGTACATTGTGGTAATTATTATATTAATATATGTTAGAAGCCCTTTGTAGTACTACTTCGTTTTTTTATTAGCACCAATTATTTTATGCTTTCATTTTCTTTTGTTCGTGTCATTACGTAAAATTAGTCTGAATATAGACAATAACTATATACACTATCATTTATAATTTCACCCACGAACCATATCTCGTACCTAATTTAGTAATTATATTATACATATCTCGTACCTAATTTAGTAATTGTATTGTTTTCAACACGCTTAATTTCAGGAATTGTCAAATTCTGTAAGCAAATTTGCAAACGCCACAGGAAAACTCACATTCATTTTGAATCCACGAAAGAATACAAAAAAAGAGAACCAGGTACGATTTCAATCTCTCCATAAAATATTAATAAACGCTACTCATGACAACAATGAATTAAATAGTAATCTATAATTCTTCTTTTTTTATTTTTTTATTTTTATATAAGTTAAATAGAGGAACAATATAATATCATTAATAATATTTTTTTATGACCAGATAATAGATTTAGCAAAGAATGCTGTAGAAGACACATCTATCCTGTTATCCAATGTGTATGGACTGACAGAAAGAGTTGGTGGAAAAGATGGAGAAAAGTTAGATGCTGCTGGAGTTAGCGTCGTGGAATCTGCTCAAGCTTTACTAAAATCTGCTGAAGTATGTTTCAAAGTACACAAAACAAAATTAATTTCTAATATAGTTACTCAACGTAATCAAAAGTATATTAAAAAAAGATTTTATTATATTTAACTGTATTTATTAAATCTAATAAATTTTATAATGTCACGTAAGGCACTCAAATTGTTTTAGTATAACTAAAGTTTTACTATAGATTTATAAATTCATTTACACAAAAACAAAAAATACGTATTACATATTTAAACTAAACTGTTTTCAAAGTGATTTATATTCCTGTAAACTCATGAAATTATCGAAAATGTCTATACAGGTAACTGCATCAAGTATACAAGATCAACAATGCCAACAAGCATTGTTACGGGCTATTGATAGTCTGTTGGACAAAGCTCAAGATTTACAGATGACTTGGAGCTCTGTCACAGATACCCCTGAACTCCATCATACTGGAAAGCAACTTGATCACAATTTGAGACAAGTAGAATCTACTTTAGATGAACTAAAACATGCATGCAACGAAAAAGGTAAATCGAAATAATGTTTTACTGAATATTTAATAAGCTGATAATTGTGCAAAAATTATTACAATACCGCTATTATTGCACCTTCATATTAAAACAATAGATAAAAGAAACTCCTTAGCAATCCATGGATTCGCTGTGTGAATTTTGAATGTCGCGTCGCGTTCAAGAGAGAGAAGTTATGAGCAGTACCTAGGATTTGCAACACAGTAACTAGTGTAGTAAACTTTAAGGGGCCTTTCATGACATACATTAACAGTCGTCTCCGCTACCCAAGCTGCTCTCTTTATCTACCCAAATTTGAACAGATCCTACTAAGTAATACAATTTTTGTAGCTAGAATACGTAAAAAAATAATAATATACTAAAAATATTTTTTCTTAGACTTGGAAGCCGAAGATCAAGAACAGCGACGGGTGGAATTTGTTTCAACACTATCTAATGCTAAGGGCGCTGTAAAAGATGCAAATGCCGCATTAAAACATTTGGAAACTCCGCCGGTAATTATGAATTATTTTATAATAATTTTAAGCTATTTTAGTTGCACAGTGATACGTGATATAGTAGGATACTGTCTACCTGAAAACATGGTGGAGCTCATTTTATTTATTTCACTTTTAATTCACTTGCCCACTCTGACAAGACAAAGCGTGGTGTAAAGTCCGCCAATCAACACGGCCTCGATTTCGAGAGAAAAGCGTAAAGCCGCAGTCTTGGCACTAGGTTCTCAACTACCCTTCTATGCATAGAATATAGTAAACGTAAAGTTTTTATTTATTTACCTCAAAATTAAAAAATAATCTTTTTTTTGCAGAAGCCTGAACAACTTCACAAGAACAACGTTCCTACAACAAAGGCATCACTATCCAAAAAATTGGCACAACTAAATGCTGCTATTGCTGATCTGTTACAGGCCTTGTCAGGTAACAATATAATTTGCTTGTGGTATTTGATTCTAAGTCTATAACAAAAATTAGTTATGCGGTGAGAAAGAAGCTTAATTAATTCTTTTTTGATTATCATAAACTTTCACTTTCGTCAGCCTACTTTCATATTTAATATCTGTAATATTTAAATTTATTTTATTTAATTATATAATGTAACAACAATATTAGATTCTCATCTTTCATTTCAATTACAGATTCTGAAAGACAAGATTATGATGCAGCTGCAAAGGCAATCAACAATATATCGGTTCTTACACCACAAATTGTTAAAGGTAACGTCGCATTTAGAGTCTGACGCATTCAAACTGGACACAACTGTCTCCAATATAAAAATGTTCCATAATATCTTAATAACATAATTATTTTTAGATTCCAAGGACTTGCATGGTGCCGTAGAAGAAAAATCATGGAAGACCATATTAGATAATCTTAAAACAATGGTCGATGCAACAAATGACATTTGTAATAATGCGGAAGACCCTCAGGTATACTCATATTCACTTAAATTTATCATATGTTTCAAATGGAACCAATAAATCTTATCTCTCTAAACTCTTATATTGCGTGAAACAAAAATGTTAGTATAATATAGCTTAGGGTATATAACTATACAACATAAGGTTAACTAGACTATATGGGAAGAAAAACATTTAGCAACGTATAAAAACAAAATAAATTCATATTGTATAATGAAATTCATATTGATGTTGTTTTTATTTAACAGGCTCTAAATGGATCTGCAACAAAATTCGCAAATTCTACAGGTCGACTTACTTACGTGTTTAATCCACATAAAAATATAAAGAAAGAAAACCAGGTATGGTATAAAAAAAGTGTCTTTTTCTTTCCTTTAAAATTATCTACAATTGGCCTAAATGTCCAAAAACCTAGTGACCTGTAAACAACTATAAATATCAACTTACATGAAACATTGTTCTTATCTACTTTTCCATTTTCTAGGTATGGTCTTCTCATATATTTATTTCGTAACTAATTTTGTCAACTTTTGCACCTTAGATACAAGATTTAGCAAGATGCGCTGTGGAACAAACATCCTTGCTATTGTCCAATGTATATAACTTAACCGAAAAAGTGGGTGGAGAAGATGGAGATAAACTAGACCAAGCAGGAGTGAAAGTTGTTGGCTCAGCTCAAGTACTCTTAAAAACTGCTGAAGTAAGTTATGCTAAAAGTACAGTTTATTCGCGTTAATATATAAATATACTAGAGTACACTTTTTATTTCGAACATTAGACAATTATCTTTAAATCTGTTATTTTACTACGGAAAGCTACCGACGGACTATCCAGGAAAAAGCGTGAAGCCACTTTCTTTATTTTGCTATCTAAGAAAATCATTTGAAATGTACATCATTTTACTACTCATATCTACCAAATCACACTATGAATAACTTATGATATGGTTAAAGAAGTTTTCACACGTGTGTATATTTAAATGTCATCCTAAAACTATTCTGAAACGAAAAAGATATTATATTTATAATATTAATAACATTAATTTCTTAGATAACATCGCCATGTATAAGCGACGTTCACTGCCAAGATACTCTATTAGGATCTGTAGACCGTTTAGCTGACCATATTGAAGATCTGAAGAAGACTTGGAAACCAATAGTACAAGCACCAGATCACCTCTCCAGCGGCGACCAGCTCGAGGAAAATGCCAAGATTGTTAACGCTACGCTAGATAAAATGAGAAAATCCTGTCAAGATTTGGGTATGTTAGTTTTTCAGAATTTTAAACATACAACAAAGGAAGCGATAAGCCTCAAACCCATACTTGAGTCTTATTTTCCCTTGCTAAGACGTATGCTTTAAATAATTAAGCCATACGTTCTTATCCAGTTACGTCGAATCTCTTATCCACTTGTTACAAATTATTATTGTTATTTATCACTCTATATTAAATGATATTATGCCTAAAATATACATACACATTATTCTTGTACATCATATAACAAAAAGATTTAAATTTAGTATTTTCATTTCTTGGGTTTGGTAACAAGGCAAATCGCGGCGTTGAGTTCTGCCACTCAACACGCAATGCCTCGGCGGAAAGTGGGGAACGGAATTGTTGAAAGAGAATGGAGTGTCTTAACACTAGGTTCTCTGGTTCCCTCTGCCTACCCTGCTATATGCAGGATACAGCGTGAAGTTCAAAAAAAAATAAATAAATTAGACTATAATTTATGAAGATTTTGCGTAATTTGGTCATAATATAAGTTCCTAGATAATTGTTACATGTATTAAATACCATTTCAGATGATGCCAAAGATTCGAAACCAGATTACTTACTTAAAAATATTTCTGAAGCAAAGGATAGAATTAAAGAAGTAGAAAAGCTCTTCTCAGAGGAAAGTATAGCGCAACGAGCTATGGAATCAAGGAATCAGGTTTGTTAATTGTTAATAATTGGTAGGAAATTATTAACTGTTAGAAAATACTTCTTAGTACACAATGGATTCATCAAACGGGTGCCAGCGCGTTGCAGAAAGAGGAGAGTGCCTGGAACTTATAATATTCTTTATTGCAAATAAAACAATACATTAGAAATAAGTAAATATAATTTTTAGTTCACAAAGGTGGACTTATGTCTAAGAGAGATCTCTTCCAGTCTACCACAGGAGATGGATGAGTAAGTTACAAGCGGGAATGTACAATAGAAAAAATCTTACGATCCAAGTGTAGATTTAAGGGGCCCCTTTAAAATGCGCATTAACATTCACCTCCACTCTCCGTGCTCCTTACTCTACCTTATCATACATAAAATGTTTTATATAATATTTAAGTTTTAGTTTGTCTCTTGAATCTGCTGCCTTACGTAAGTATCTCTTGACAATTTTCGTTTTAATGACAATACGATGGTTGAAGAACAATAATTACTATTACACATTTAGAATCATTTAAAAATGAAGAAAAAAAGATAAACAACAGAAATTGTATTCTAGATAACCTAAAATATGAGAAGTGAAAGAAAGAAAATGGGCTCGAGATGTCAATGTTGTGAATATAATATAATAAGATGCATTAGTTATAATTACTTTTTAAATATTTACCCGGATCTCGTTAGACCAAAAGCAGATAGATATTGAAAATTCAAAAAATCTTACTAAAATTATTTACAGAATCCATCAGGAAACGAGAAGCCAGTAATGGCAAGAAGAATTGATCTCTCACAGAAACTTGCAAAACTAAATGAAGCTATCGTACTGCTGTTACAGGCTATGTTAGGTAAGTCTATTAACAGTTGATATTCTTGTCATATAGTTTTACTCGTATTGTGGCAGAAAATCAGGTTGTGAATTCAAATTTAAGTGTCAATGTAAAAAATCTTTTTTTTTATTACGCTGTATCCCGCATATGGCAGGGTAGGCAGAGGGAACCTAAGAACCTAGTGTTAAGACACTCCGTTCCCCACTTACATTATAATATTACAGATTACATTATAAGCGTCACAATTTATTTCATCTGACATATCTTGATAATTTTCGATTTTAGTTTCCCACCTTTTTCCACATAACAGGGTTGTCAGGTAGAACCTAGCGCCAAGATACCCTATTCTCTACTTCCCAACTGAATTCTAATCATCAAAAAGTAATTTTGAGTTTGTCTCACCAAAGCGGAAAAAAAATAGAATAATCATTTCCACAAGTGGGTATCGACCCCAAGCGTGTTTATAAACCAGAGGTTGTCCCTCTATATCGCAGAGGCGATGGCGTTTTATATAATAATATTTTAATGTGCTAATCAAATAGTTATCCTCTGTATGTGTATATGAGCTAATCTTACTTACCTTCTTATTTATACCAAAGGTGGTAAAAATGAACAAAAAATATTTTTTACAGATCGTGAAAATCCTGATTACGAGAGTGCTGTGTTAACTGTAGACGTCATTAAAAAGTTAACCCCAGAAATAGTACAAGGTAACATCATGTAAAGCTTCACGATTACCTTTTAAACTAAACATTTTTTTTTTTCATAAACTTAAAAGTTAAAATCTGATTTCTAAGAAAGTTCTAAATAATTTAGTTGCCTTTATATGCTTTTACACCTATTTTTCTCTTCAAAAAACTAAACTTGTTACCAATTTCAATTTGTTTTATATCCATAGAAACTATAGCCCTCCAACGGAATCTGGACGACAACTCCGGTCGTGTTATGTTTGAGGAAGCTAAGGCCATATGTGACGCTGGCCAAGCGATATGCACCAGCGTGGAAAATAATAGCTTGGAGGTATTATGCAATAAATTATTAAAGAAATATATTTAGAGCCCATTGAAGGGCTTTACTGTCGGCACGATTGGCTATGGATTCCATTCCCTCTTGATGAATGATCATATTTAAAATGTTTTCATTTCTTTGATATGGTAAGGTAAAGTGCGGCGCTAGTATCAATAATTCTATATGACTTTGACACTAGGATCTATCTGTTATGCGGAAAAAAAAGTGAAGCTTACTTACTTTCATAGAGAAAAGGCATATACGAGTATACTATATTTTATTACCATTATAATATTACATACATAGCTTCACGCTGTACCCCACATATAGCAGTAGGCAGAGGGAATCTGAGAACCTAGTGTTAAAACACTCCGTTCCACACTTTCCGCCGAATTGCTAATTCATTCATTCAGAGTGCATTGCGTGCTGAGTGTCGGAACTCAACGCCGCGCTTTGCCTTGTTACCAAACCCAGGAAATGAAAAATTCCATTTCCTGGAGTAGGAATCGAGTCCACAACCTGTCGCGTTTACAGTCGCACGCTGCACTCACCATTATAATATTAAAATCACAGAATATATTTTTTTTTAAATAATTTTATATAACACGCAATTTAGACTTTAAAAAACCTAATTCAATAACATTTTTATAGGATTTAAATAATGCTGCCACAAAATACGCACAATCTGCTGGGAAATTACGTTATATTGTCAGTCCACGATCATATCCTAATAAGGAGAAGAAAGTAAGTTCTATTATTTCATTTACTCTTTTATATGAATTCAAAACTTGTGAAGTCCAAATCCTGTAAAGTATGGGAGAGGATCAAAAAAATTTACCAACCTACATATTGTCAATTGTTACTATAGTAATATTATAAATTTAAAATATTATGATGGGTGGATATTTGTTTTCTTTTTACCCAAAATTCTGTGGGTATTCCACAGGCAGATCTTACTTTATAAAGTAATCATTTCCCCAAGTGGGTATCGACCCCAAGCGTGTTTATAGCCAGAGCTCCCTGTATATCGCAGAGGCGATGGCGCTTTAAATAATAAATATTAATATGCTAATTAAATAGTTAACCTCTGTACTCATGTGTGTATATGAAGCTTATCCTCACTACCTTCTTTTTTACTCAAAATCCTATGGGTACTCCACAGGTAGATCTAGATAAAACTTTATAGTAATAGCTAATATAGCTTAAACATCATAGAAATTAAAAATATGATAATTATTAAAAAAATGTGTAATTTGTATATATGTATAATTGTATATAGATATTGGATATTTCGCGCTCCGTCTGTGAGAGAGCATCACTCATGCTGTCCAGAGTGTCTCGCCTAGCGGAAAGCGTTGGAGGTAACGAAGGGGAGAATATGAGCATCTCTGGAGCTCAGCTTGGTGATGCGGCATATGCTTTATTCTCCAGTGCACAGGTATGTAAGGAAATAAGTCAGTTTCAGATAAAAAACTAATTAGCATTTCACAGATTCACCATATCGGTATCAGAACGAAGAAGTTAGTAAGTAGACAGACAGGAGTTTTGCAGAGAGAGAAGCTCAGAAAAATGTAGGCCTAAAGGGCCCCTTAAATTGCATTAACGCTTGCCTCCAATATCAAAGCTCCTTTCTCTACCTCGTCAAATTTGAGAATATCTTATTGATCCTATTTTTAACTAGTAAATTAATAAAGTAATAACTTTATTCTTTTATTTCTAATATTTCTATCAAATTTGAGGTATTTTTTTTTAAAGTAACACATTATTTTCAAAAAAAAATTAATTTTTCCCTAATAGGTGGTAAGCCCTTCAATAGAAGATCGCAACTGCCAAGCAGTCTTATCAAGTTCTGCCGACAGACTTGCTAATAATGCTCAAAACCTTGGAAGAATCTGGTTGCCAGTAATACAACAGCCACAGCACCGACAGATCGGAGAACAGTTGACACGAGATCTAAATCTCTTGAACTCTGAATTGGACAGATTAAAGGAAAGCTGTCATGATAACTCAGGTATCTATTTTATTTTAGATAGAGATAAAGAAACCGTCGTGGCATAATGATAAAGCCTCTGACTATGAACGCAATAATTCCAGGTTTGATCCTCGAGAAAATTTACTTAATTTGAAATTATTTCCATTCTCCTACCCTGATAAGACAAAGCGTGGCGTTGAGTTCTACGACTCCATGTGCAATGTCTCGAATAAAGACAAAAGAGTGCATTGACATTAGATTCTTTATGCCGTACATGCTATTTGGAACAAACCCATCGATCATTAAACCACCGCATACAGTCAAACATATCTCGATTGTAACACAATGGATTCAATATATCTACCTTTATTTTCATACTTCTTTTTCAATTACATTGCAGACTAAATAATAAATAAATTGAATTCAAATCATATTTTTATGGTTTTTTAGATATAATCGATCAAATAGACGTAACACAACAACAAATAGCAGATTCTAAATCTATGAAACCAACACCAAAACCTGTAAGTATTTTAAATAAATTGAAACATTTAATAAATTTAAGTATATATTATGATTAAAAAATGAACAAACCAATTTTGATAATTCTTTTATTACATGATAGCTAGTGCAATATCAGAAATCCTTTCCCATTCCTGTCCCATTTAAGATTAGATAAAAATCTAACGTAAATTTTTTAAGTAATCAAGTTACTTTTTAGTTGAAGTCAGTATTTTTATTAACTTAATTATTGTTTTTATGATTTCTAATACTACCATATAACGGCTGATTTTACTATCTTTTTAGAAACCCCAAATGGAAGACATAGATAATCTTTTAGAGAACATCCAGAAAAATGTTGCAGCGGATATGAATAAGAACAAGACAGCTGAACGTTTGCTCGTAGAAGATACGCCTTTAAGGCAACTGGCTTCCAAGATCTTGGAATCTGCTAAGGTTAGTCCTTGTAATACACACAATGTAACACACAGAATACTATAATGATATCAATGTGTGGAATTAAATGCTGTTGACGCTCACCCGGGAGTCGGGAGGCTCATCATAGTAGTATATTTATTGTAAAAATTATATTTGAAAAGAGCAACTGTTGAGTTTCTAGCCGGCTCTTCTCAGCAGAACTGCCTTCCGAGCCGGTAGTAGCTTCCGTTAGGACTGACACGACTGACACCTTTGTAAATTGACGATTCGAAAGTGCTTGTAATAGCCTACTTGAATAAAGAATATTTTGATTTGATTTTGGTTTTAATACTTAGCGATTTGTGAGGATAGATGAATGTTACTCCTTCACGCAAAAACTACTGAACGTATCTAGATTCATTTTAAAGTAACAGTACAGTAATAGTTTACAGTAACTGCGGTCTTTAATTTCCGGTCAAATTTGAGGCTTTGTTTTAAATGTACCTGATAAATTTCTTAATTAAAAAATGCTTAGAAAATACCAGTGCCAAAAATCAATAACACTATTTTTAACAATATTTTTTCATATTTTTACAGACTAAAGCAGAATCCCCAAGCTATTCTCCAAAGGACCGAGAAAAGTATTCACGTTTTGCAAACGATTTGGCAGATGCTATCAACCGGCTGGATGTTACAAACGCTAAATGCCGAGATACACCATTTGTATGTTTTTTTATTTATTTTTGTATAGCAAAGTAGTGAGAGAGAACCTAGTGTGAAGACACTCCTTTCTCCTCTTTCCGCACGAATTCGAGACATATTATACGATAATGGGGAAAGAAAATAATTTAAATATACTCATTTTATCACCTATAACCTAGTATTTTGATTTCTTGGGTTTGGTAACAAGGCAAAGCGCGGCGTTGAGTTCCGCCACTCAGCACACAATGCCTCATTCAGCGGAAAGTGGGGAACGGAATTGTTGAAAGAGAATGGAGTGTCTTGACACTAGGTTCTCTGGTTCCCTCTGCCTACCCTGCTATATGCGGGTTACAGCGTGAAGTTAAAAGAACAAAAAAGTCACCTATAACTGATTGCGTTTACAGTTTCACTATTCCACTATCTATTGTTATATTGTTTTAAGGATGGATGGATGTTTGTTACTTTCACACAAGAATTACTAAACAGATTTAGATGAAACTCTAACGTAATGCTATGGCATATATATCAGAATAACACATTCTGTAATTTAACTATGGCCAAATTCCAATTTTTATGTAAATTGTATATGTATGATGATATGATGATAAATATGTGATCGTGTATAATTTTATTATTACTAATATTTCAGGACGCAAAGGACAAACAGGAAAAGGCCTTACAGTTGGAAAATGCAATTTTAAATCTACAGATATTGTGTATACAGTCTCGGCAAACTGAAGGAGAAATGAATAATATTGTAGATTTGATGGTAAGACCTAGTTTATTACTAACTTACTTATGTTCTTACCAGTGAAAATATAGGGAAGCTGGTATATAGAGGTAAGCCGGTATATAGAGGTAAGCCGGTATATAGAGGTAAGCCGGTATTTAATTTAGCAAGGTAATTTTTTTTTAATGAGAATCTAGTAATAGGATAGGTAGATTGAAGAGTTTTTACAGTCTAGGCCAAAGTTATTTTTTAAGTATTTTAAGAACATTTAAAGGGGCCCCTGAAGCCTACACTTGTGTCACTTGTGTACTTGTGTAAAGTCCGGCTTGGGTAAAAATATTATATTATTTCGTTGCATAGCTAAAATTTTTGTTGAGCTTGTAGTGTTTTTCGTGTGTTTTATGTTAAATATCTACATAATTATCTAATATATTGTATATATTTTTAAGGAATTCCTCGATGATGTTACATCAGCTACAGATGACCTATCCAACGCTGCTAAAGGAACAAAACACAATGAGAAAGACGCGTTACAGGTATATATGATATTTCAGGTCCTTATAAATATTTCCTATTTTAATATAAATAGACGCCTGTCATGACGCAGAGCGACAAGCGTGCAACTGTTAACACGACAGGTTGTGGGTTCGATTCTCACTTCAGGAAATGGAATTTTTCATTTCCTGGGTTTGGTAACAGGGCAAAGCGCGGCGTTGAGTTCCGCCACTCAGCACGCAATGCCTCACTTCGGCGGAAAGTGGGGAACAGAGTATGTATGTATATTATAAAATATAAATATAAAATATTCCAGATGTTGTGTGATTTCTTATATTTGTATAGTTGAATACGTTTTCTCACGGACCATAATAAGCAAAGAGAACATACTGACAAGATTCAACGTTCTCCAGTTTCCGTCTCAAAACGAGTCGTTTATTTGGAATCATAACTTAACGGTTCTTTCCATTTGTCATAAAAAATGTACATAGGGATCAATTATGTTTAAGTTATTTATATTTTCCCCACTCTGGTAAGACAAAACGCTTCTAAGCAGAAAACAAAGAACTGAAACGTGAACAACGACTATCTCGACTAGGTTCTTTCTGCTTCTTCTACATAGGAGAAAAAATAAAGAAAATTTTTACTAAAAATGCTCTTTTTAAAAAATTATTTTCATTTATTATTTTTACAGGAAATTCAAAAGAAATGCCAGAAAATACAAGAAAATGCATCAAAATTATCTAATTCTAACGCAAATAACTTAGACGATGGCAACAATATGCTGGAAGATACGCTGCAGATAGAACAATTTAGCAAGGTAGGTTTTTAATCTAGAACTTAAGAATCTAGTAATAGGATAGGTAGATTGAAGAGTTTTTACAATCTAGGCCAAAGTTACTTTTTAAGGATTTTAAGAACATTTAAAGGGGCCCCTGAAGCCTACACTTGTGTTACTTGTGTACTTGTGCAAGTCCCAGGAGTTCTTTTTCATTACGTTGGGATCGACGACTGCATATCCCCATCATCCACAAAATTCTAAGAAGCTTTTTCTCTATCAACTCTATTATCTACCACTATACTTTTCACCAATTTTGGATAAACTACCTGTTCGTTGTTGAAACCTTATTTTAAATAAAATACTTTAATAAAATTAGTAAAACCATTAGACATGACGTAATGCCACAAAAAAAAAAAATCAGTAAATTATGACAGAAATCACAACCATCGGCACTGGAATCAAATGATTCTAAAAACACCACGATGGTCTATTTTAACAAACTATTTTTTGAAGTATGTTATATGCATTTTTTGTTTTAGAATTGCGATGATGAAATAAAGAAAATAGCTGCAGTAATCAATAAAATTAATGATGAGACACTAAAGAAAGATCTACGAATGAAGCTGCAAAAACTAAATGACAGCTGTGATTTATTAAGGTTTGTCTAAATGGAAAATTATTTATATTTTTGCTTCTCTTTTTTATTCTATCTATATCTTTTTATCAGATTTGCTTGTAAAATTGCATACAAGTTCGGATCCAATAACAAAGCAATATTTTCATAGCTTAATACTGATCCTTGGAAGGAATCTTTACACAACTCTATAAAGGCGAACAAAGCCTATTCAGTGACTCAGCTATCTATTTTCATGCTAGTGAAAGACAATACGTTCTAGCACCTCACGCTGCATAATAATTTTAGTCTAGTAAAGTAAAAGAAAATGGCCACCGCCACAAAATGGCGGATTACATATTTTTAGACACAATATAACTATCAAACGATAGGAAAACTTGTTGAATATAATTCAGTAATAATAATATCAAAATTTAATTAATAAAATATTTGTTTAATTATTTTGGGTCATATTTATTTTTGTAGCTTCGCCGTGAAAAGCAGTATTTCGAATACAGAAAGTGCGACATTGGAAGAGAGCTTACAAAACATTCAACACATAGAACAGAAAATTGAAGATATCCTTACACCTGTACAAGATGTTGAAAACGTAAGTGCATAATTGTAAAATTTGAGTAAGACAAAAGAAATAAAATTCTATGAATTATTTCAGCTATTAATAAGTCATAAAATCATGTAATTGTCATTTTAAAATTATCATAAATTACCTGACTAATCAAAATCAAAATATTCTTTATTCAAGTAGGCTATTACAAGCACTTCTGAATCGTCATTTACAAAAGATGTCAGTCGTGTCAGTCCTAACGGAAGCTACCACCGGCTCGGAAGGCAATTCTGCTGAAAAGAGCCGGTGGTAGCAAGAAATTCAACAATTGCTCTTTTCAAATATTTTTTTACAATAAATTTACAGCAACGATAAGCCTCCTGAGGGCTATATAATTTATTATCAATTATATTTAAAACTCTTCCGTTTTCATGTGAGACTTATGGCATAGCCGAAACTACTGGCTATAGATATTTGAAATTTGGCATATAGGGAAATTTAGGAATGTAACCGTAAGAGAGAGAGCTAAAAAAGGATGTCTCGAAATTTCTACGAAAAGGGAAAAAAAATAGATTTTAAATAAAATTTAGCTTCTAAATCTTATCATAACGTACTTATTTCTTTCTATACATATATTTTTAACCAGATGGAAGAAACCAAAAACAATTTGGTGCCAATTAAAGAAGCACAATCTTCTCTAGCGGCTGTCGTCGCGTCCGGAAACGAGAATGAACTACCAAACGCACTTACACGATACGCTGTGTGCATGACAGGACTACATAGCGAGAAGGATAAAAATTATAAGTAAATATTTTATAATTATTGTTATTTACTTTATTTACATTTTTTTTTCAAAATCAAAATGTTTTTTTATTCAAATAAGCTATTATAAACATTTTTGAATCGTTAATTAACATAAAGATGTCAGTGTTGTCAGTCCTACCAGAAGCTACCAGAAGGAAGTTCTGCTGAGAAGAGCCACAGATAAACTCAACAGTTTCTCTTTTGAAATATAATTTTACAATGAATTAACAATTTTAATCTTTAAAACCCATCCTATATCATAAAGACCATCGTGACATAGTGGAATAGCGTCTCGCTGTAAAATCAAACGGTTGTGGGTTTGATTCCTTCTCCAGACAATGATTATAATAAAGCGATATATTGACTCGCAACAATTTAAAATTAAATTATAATTCATTAAATTATTTCAGATTAAAAGATCACTTAAAGAAGCTCACAGGCATATTAAAAAGCCAAATAGCCGAGAAGAACCGGCGCGTGGTAACGTGGCAAGATGTAAATACTGGAGGTTTCGCTACTACGGAAAAGATTTTTGAGGTATGTAATAAATATTACAGTTAATTAAAACACACCCTCACGCTTTAACCCGCAAAGCAAGGTAGATAGAACGAACTAACTTAGTGTCTAGACATTCCGTTCACCGCTCTCCATCCAAATTTGAGATATTGCATTAATATATTATTGTGTTAATCACCACTTAACTAAATATAACGTCGCGCTTTTTCTTACCAGAGCGGAGAAGTAAAAATATACTTTATTCAAAATATACATATGTACATATATCTATTAATTAAAATTAACACATGACAGGAGAGGCTGATAGAGATGAGAGAGATGCTTTTTCGGGTCCGCATTTTAATATTGTGTGCAATAAAATATAAATAAATATAATAATTTTCTGGAGTAGTAAATATATAGGAATTTAGTTTTGCTTAAAATATAATATTATAAATAACTTATATTTCATATAACACCGTCTTATCTCAGTAGAGCAATCTGACTGATCTGATGGATTCGATTTCCATTTAACGAAATGAATTAATTAACATGTTACTTTTTATTATTTACTACAACAATGTGCGGCATCATACAACAAATTCCGCCACATAATATCGAATAGATACAAAACTAGTGTGAAATATAAAGAAAAAGGAAATTTATAACTAATTTTTCTTTCTCTCCTTTACCTCGCATTATATTTGAAAAAAGATGAAACATAATAATATGTATATTTTTTTCAGGAACTCCAAAGCTACGTAAATGATTTAGAAATATCTGGAACTACAGATCAACCAAACGATGTCCTGAAAGATATTCAAATTAAAAAGAATAATGACATTAAACGTTTGCTTGCTACTAACAAAGCACCAGAGGCGGGTGATGAAAAGTAAGTTATTTTGTAATCTAAAGATTTATTTTTAGCTTCACGTCCTTCTTGCGTAGCCGAGAAGTTAGAGAACGCTAGTGTTTAGACAGTGACACTTCATAAGTTCGACATACAGAAAGACAGACGTAAGCGAGATGCTATAGTAAAAATGGAGAAGAACGTGCTCATGTTTGGGCACATCGAGAGAATAATTGATGAAAGAACGGTAAAATAAATGTGTTTGTATGAGAGCCATACATTTATATGTATGATTAGAAACAGAAAGTAAAACAAATATTTTGAAATTACTAATAAGTATTATAAATACTAAAGTTTGTGAGAATGTTTGTTATTATTTCAATTAAAAACTACTAAACGGATCAAGATGAAATTTTACAGTAACATAGCTTATACTTAAGAATAACAAGTGGGCTACAATTTATAAAGATTATATATGGCCATAAGATAAAATATTATGTTCTATATCTAGTATATTAACGCCTGTCGTGGCGCAGAGGCACAAGCTTGCGACTGTAAGCGCGACAGGTTGTGGGTTCGATACCCACTCCAGGAAATGGAATTTTTCCATTTCCTAGGTTTGGTAGCAAGGCACAGCGCGGCGGTGAGTTCCGCCACTCAGCACGCAATGCCTCAATTCGGCGGAAAGTGGGGAACGGAGTGTCTTAACACTAGGTTCCCTCTGCCTACCCTGATATATGCGGCATACAGCGTGAAGCTATGTCATGTAATGTAGTAAAAGGGTAATACATATTTTTTTTAAAACAGACAACTGAAAGACAAATTCAATCAGCAAATAAAGAAACTAAGTGCCACAAGTGGAACAATAGCATTAAGTTTCAATGAACCAGAGTTCCTAGCCAGAAGTCTTAACACCACCTTGGAGAGTGCTATCCAGTTAACTTCTATTGCACGTGGACTTAAAAATCAGGTAAATATTAATAAAATGGCAATAAAAGTAACAAAATCACAAGAAATCCACATAAGCTTGACACAGTTTGTCGCTTAGCAGGGTAGAGAAAATTTAATGTTAAAACACTCCGTTCAACATTGCATGTTGATTGGGAAAACTCAACTCTGCGCTTTGATTTACCAGCAAACGTAAAAAAAATAATAATTGTTTCCCTGAGATCCATTTCCGTAGATCGAACCCACAACCAATTGTGCTTACAGTCAGACGCTGTTCCACTGTGCCACGGCGACATATGTCTGTGCGTGTGTGTGTGTGTGTGTGTGTGTACTTACAATAAAAATAATGTAAAAAATGGTGAAAAAAGGCAAAAAGAACATTTTTATGTATGTATTTATATTTGAATCTTGGACCTCGTTGTCAAGTTACATTTACGCGGTCACATGAATCCAATAACAACTTGAATGCATCAATCTTGAAGTAGGCAAATGATAATATTCATATAATTAAAAAATAATCATTCCCCTGAATGGGAATAAATCTCACAATCAATCGCTTACAATCAGATGGCCTCTATCTTCATAAAATAAAAAAAACAAACAGTTTCACGCTTTATCCCGCATAACAGTGTTTCGCCATAACATACGCCGCTCTCCGCCCAAATTCATTGAGTGTTAATTGGCGGAACTCAACGCCGCACCTATGACTTACCAGAGCAGAAAAATGGAAATATGTTATAATGTGATTATTTTTATCAAATTAGGACCCTATACAAAACAAGAGGATAGAAGAAGCTGCCCAAGAAATGAGTGTCGCTACATACAATCTACTGAAGATATCGGAATCGGTCAGCCACGTGAGTAATGAGTATTTTTCTTTTTTTGCTTCTTTATAGCTTTCTCTTTTTTTTATCATAGTCGGAGAGAACTTAGTGTTTAGACACTACACTTTCTGCCCGAATTCGAAACATTGCGTGTCATATAAAGGAACTCAACACCTCGTTTTCTCTTGTCAGAGCGAAGAAAAGGTTTTTTTCTATAATCATTTCTTCAAATGGGAGTCAAACCCACAACCAATCGCGTTTATAATCAAACACTGTCCCACTGAGTCACAATAACCTAATATGAAAAAATATGTTAAACTATGTATAAAATCAAAAAATCCTGTTCCCTTCCATTTTTGTAAGAATTTCGAGAATTCCTCTCGTCTCTCCCTTACACTCCTCAACGTTCCTACATGCCAAATTTACTTTCTATGTGCAATAGCTTCGCGTGTACGTTTTCTGTCAGTCACTCAGTAAGACAAGCGTTTTTTATATATAGAAAAATACTTAAAAGTTTTATATTAATTTCACAGTTACCGCATACAGCAGAATCAAGAAGAAAATTGCTAGATGCGTGTAGATTATTGAACGATTCCTTGAACAACCTGGTAAGTATGTAATGTATTCTAACATTACAATGTAACTTTTACATATATACATACATAGCTTCACACTATATCCCGCATATAGCAGAGTAGGCAGAGGGAACCTAGTGCTAAGACACTCCGTTCCCCACTTTCCGCTGAATTGAGGCATTGCGTGCTGAGTGGTGGAACTCAACGCCCGCTTTGCCTTGTTACCAAACCCTTACCCTTATGTAACTTTTGTATTTAAAAAAATAGCTTTGTAGTTTATCCCACATAGCAGGAAAAACCTAGTCTCGAGAAATTCTCCATCTTCCGGCGGAAATCAAGCAACCTTTGCTTGACATAACTTAAATCACCACTTTGTCTTATCAGATCGGGGTAATGAATATAATTTAAATAAACCACTATCATGTCAAAAACGAACCGCAAAATATCTAATGATGTGTTCCGGTTTGATAGCATGTAAACCAGGTTTTCTCCTTTATCTGTTTTTATTAAATATTTTTTTACAGGCCAGAACAACTACATCAGCTAGCTTACAACGCGATTGCAACGAGATGTCCCGCAATTTGCAGTTGCAACGTAGTTTCCTAACATACGAGTATCCTTCCTGTTCTCTGAACTACGCGCATTGTGTGGAAGCTTTGCAAAACCAAAAGGAGGTTATTGGTAAGTAAAAGAATTCAAGTAATATATAAAAATTATTCTTTATTTTTCAGTGCGTGACTGACAGATAAAATTACAATTTGATTTGATTTGAAACACATGTCGTGGTTCAGAGGCACAAGCGTGCGACTCTAAACGTGACAGGTTGTGGGTTCAATTCCCACTCCAGGAAATGTAAAAGTTGAGTATTTTAATTTTCCTGGCTTTGGTAACAAGGCAAAGCGCGGCGTTGATTTCCACCTCTCAAAACGCAATCAAACGGAGTTTCTTAATACTAAGAATATTTAATATGGTACGTTCGAAGAGGTGAAATAAAAGAACTGAACTGAAATAAACTTATATTTAAAATTTTAATTTCTTGAACCGTTAAAGGGGTATGACGAAATATTTCGTCATACATAAAAGCCTACTACAATGGCATATTAAGTCGTGGAAATTAATCGTGATATATTGAACGCATTACCTTCTATGTTGTTCTTATCTATTAAATCAAAATTCGATAATGAAATTGCTCAATAACTTAACATCCTACTGGCTTCCCTAAGTATATACAGGTTTCTCTAAATATATACCGGCTTCCCTAAATATTTCCGGCTTCCCTAAATATATACCGAATTCCATAAATTTTACACATAAATCCTAGCTATAATTGCATATTCTTTATAGAAAAGCTCCGGTCAGAGAACACAATGTCCAAATCGGAATGCAGCAGTGAACTGCGTTATGTTACATCTGCGATCTGCAACAGCGCGGAATACGCTACACAAAGTGCTTACTTGGTAAGGCTGAACAAAAAACCTCATTAGAATCTATAATTTTAGTGTATTTATAACAAAAATAATTAAATATTTGAGATGTTGATTCCATGACAATATATTACCTAAAGTATATTTAAATTAATAATAATAATTATATTATTATAAACTTGAATGTAAAATTTAATAATCATGAAAATATTGTGACCTAATTTGACTTGTAATTCGAAGTTGCCAATAAAATCGATTGTGATTATGATTGTCATTGTGATTACGACTATGACTACGAGTATGACTTCGACTACGATTACGACTACGATTGTGACTACGACTATGATTATGATTATTATGATTATTAAATATAGAACGATTTTAAAAATCCTAAAATTTTTCAGATAACACTGTCAGACGAGGACAAAGAAAATATATCCAAACAAGGCCTAGTAGACGTGCAAAGAATTAAGAATTTGACAGATAACCTAAATGATACATGTCTTCAGATCATATGCAATGATGGCGGGAAAGAGGTAAGGACAATTTTTATTTTTAATAATAGCAGAAAGAAATAATCATCTTGTTCTTTATACATAGGGATGAGCTACCCGCGGCCTGCTGGATAATTTAATGCGGTAGGCATAGCTTTTTTAAAATTACAGATATAGATACTATATTATTATTATAATTATGTATCTCATTATAAATTCTCGGGTCCAAAGGAACCCGGTCTTTTGGAAGGCTTATTATTATTATTATTAGATATTAGATTTTTTAATTCAATTAACTTTTTTCTTCATATAAATTAAATTTTACCTTTTTTTTCTTGAAAGTTGAAGAAAAATGGCAGAATTTAATATTGTGTCGGGCATATAATATTAAATTCTAATGTTTTTTTTTTTCAAATTACATGTTCTTATACAATTTTAAATACTATTAAGATGTGTGGCCCAGACCTGAATTTTGACCTGTTGCTAAAAGATGTGTATAGGCCAATTAGAATAAATATCTACATATATTATTAATTGTTGCCAACAAACGGTTGAAGAAGAGGCGTTAATTGTGATTTTAACATACACATTAAAAACACAATCAACGCCTGTCGTGGCGCAAAGGCACAAGCGTACGACTGTAAAGGCGACAGGTTGTGGGTTCGATTCCCACTCCAGGAAATGTAAGTAAAATTATATCCTGGGTATGGTACTCAGTACGCAATGCTTCAATTCGGCGGAAAGTGGGGAGCGGAGGTTCTTAATACTAGGTTCTAAGATTCCCTCTGCCTACCCTGCTATATGCCAAATGAGCGTGAAGCTGAAAAAAAATACAATCGAATTGAATAGCTCCTCTCCCTTTTTTTGAAATTAGTTAAAAATAAACAATAGTATATAATTCATATAATATTTTTCAGATAAGCGACCAACAAAGCACTCTAAACAAACAAGCAGATCAATTACAAGAAGCAGTAGACGACGCTTGTAACAAAATAAACGAGAATGATAAGAAAAAGTTAAAGACAAATCTTTACAGATTACAGGATGCATTGAAAGGACTTAATAATACACTAAATTCTCGAGCCCAACAAAATACGGTTTGTATCTATTCTATGTGTACTTTCTTTCTACGAACTGTGAACGGGGTGTGACACTAGTTCCCGATATACGAGATAAAGCGTACATACCAGGGTAGGCAGAAGGAACCTGAGAATCTAGTGTTAAGACACTCCGTTCTCTTTCAACAATTCCGTTCTCCACTTTCTGCCGGATTAAGGCATTGCGTGCTGAGTGGTGGAACTCCACGCCGCGCTTTGCCTTGTTAATGTTATTATTTATATTTTTTTATTTCCTGGAGCGGGAATCGACCCCTTAACCTCAACCATTGTGCCTATGCGCCACGACAGGCGTTAAAATATATTGGTTTATCTCAAAATATCGATATGAGATCAGACATTTTTAAAATATCTTTAATTTTTTCTATAAAAGTTTCTATTTATTTATAATTTAATATTATATATAATTAGTATAATTTAGTAATATTTATTATATATTACTTTTTTTATAAGGAAATTGAAACTGAAATTCTTCCCAAAACATTGAAAGTTTTGGATGCAGTCAAGAAACTCAACAATACAGTATCAACGTTACCGCAACCGAGAGTTGAAAAGGATCCTAAAAAAGAAACAATGGCGAAGGAAATCATTGATAATACTGGGTAAGTATTTTTCAATACGAGACTTTTTTTTTCACTCACAGTCTATTTATTCACACATACATCCACATATAAACACACACGCATACACACACATACACACACACATACAACAGTATCCACATATGATTTCAGGTGTCCACATATGATGTCATGGCTTCACATATAATTTCATGTGTTCACATATGATGTCATGTATTTACATGTAATGTCATGAAAACATACGATTTCATGTGTTCAGATGTGTTCATGCGTGCACCTATAATCTCATATGTGCATGTATGATCACATATGTGGACATATGACGTACATAAGTTACATGCTTGTGTTGGCGCCTAACCTCTTTTGACTAGACCACCATTACTCGTCACTATATTATTTATGAAAAACATTTCAAGAAAACATGCATGCATATATACAGCGGGACTCGAACCCGCGCTTCTTGGGACCCGTCCAAGCACTAACCACTAAGCCATGCATTCTTATCCATTTTCGTTGAAATTCCTATACGCAGCTAGGTTATAAAGGAAAATTTAATTTTCTTTTTTTTTTTATATTCACAGTAATTTGATAAGCAGTACATCGTTAATGGTGAAGAGAGCTGGATCACAATCAGAAAGTATAACATGGACTTCGATTGGCAGTCAGGAGGTCATCAAGTGTTTTGAAATTCTTTTGAGTATAATCAGGTATGTATTTGTAGATATTTTTAAATACCTAATAATAGTTAAATAGTTTTGGTTAGGTAGAGGAGCTGGGACAATGAAGTCAAGCGCTTATGTACCCTCAAGGGCCCCTTAAGTCTACACTTGGGTCGGAATTCCCAGGCATTGCATCAAAGCTCCTCTTCCTGCAGCGCGATGCGCTTACGCTGATTCCATGGAATGCTTCTTCTATTGTTTCGCCCCTTCTTAAGTAATATTTTTTGAAGTGTTATTTGCACACTTATGCGAATGTAGTATCAGGATTTCAACCCCCTCTTATTGTGGCCTCGATAACCACATGTTAAATAATAATTGGGGGAAATGATAATAAAGAACGGAGAGTTAAATAATAATATCTTCAACATTTAACTTACAGGGAGAAAGGAGCAGAAGCTGGATACTTGGAATCAAGAAAGACGGTATGATCTTTTATATATTGTTTATTGTTTTTTAAATATAGAAAAAAATGCCAAGTTCAAATTATGAGTAATTAGTATATAAAAAAGCAATATAAGTTAAAAAAAATATATTATTCTATTTACAGGAACCCGAAGGACCCGCTAAGAGTTTCATGCAAAAACAGTAAGTGTCATGTAATAATCATGGATTTCAAGCCTTGCCTTTCATCGTTGCTTTGAAGCAAAAGGCAATAATGGATTGGTTGGATTCCACTGCATACATGCATTTGCATGCAACGCTTGTCGTGGCGCAAAAGCACAAGCGTGCGACTGTAAACGCGACAGGTTGTGGTCTCGATTTCCACTCCAGGAAATGGAATTTTTCATTTCCTGGTTTTGGTAACAAGGCATAGCCCTGCGTTGAGTTCAGCCACTTAGCACGCAATGCCCCAATCTGACGGAAAGTGGGGAACGGATTTGTTGAAAGAGAACGGAGTGTCTAAACACTATGTTCTCAGATTTCCTCTGCCTACTCTGCTATATGCGGGATACAGCGTGAAATTTTAAAAAATGACATGCATTTTCTCTAATATGAGCAGAGGACGGAAAACGAAGTGTCTTGAAATACTAGACTTTCTGCTTGTATCTTCAAATTTTATATGCATGAACTTCTAATACACTTTAAAACATTTATATTTTTATAGACTGACAAAACGACATATTATAGATAGGAAATATATAAAAAAAATGGTTTTATACATCAAATTGATTTTTTTTTACATTCAATTCAATTATTTCAACTTCAAACAAATTATTTTACTGAATGTCTCTCAAATGCATTCTTTTTAAAAGGATAAAATTTAATATTTTTTTCCTTTTCTATTATTCCAGAATTCTTTCTTTCATGTTAAAATACTAGTCGCCTTAACGCCTGTCGTGGCGCACAAGCGTGCGACTGTAAACGCGACAGGTTGTGGGTTCGATTCCCACTCCAGGAAATGTAATTTTTCATTTCTTAGGCTTGGTAACAAGGCAAAGCGCGGCGTTGAGTTCCGCCACTCAGCACGCAGTACCTCAATTCGGCGGAAAATGGGGAACGGAGTGTCTTAATACTAAGTTCTCAGGTTCCCTGTGCCTACCCTACTATATGCGGGAAATAGCGTGAAGCTATGTACGCATGTAAAATAATTATGTAGTTTATGAAACGTTTTAAAAGTCTGTTTTATTTATTTAATTGGCTCGTTATATAAAACAATATATATTTTTATAATTTTCCAGAGTGGACACAGCGTGTCTTTGGCTTAAGAAACCAGCAGCTAAAGACAATGAGAAGAAAGCTGGAATGGAGAGTGCAGAGAATGTTATACAAATGGCTGAACAGGTAACGTTTATTATAATTGTTTTTCACATACTTTGTAGCTTAACACTGCTCCTTCTCTTTTTTTTACACTTGGTATAAAATAATTCTTTAAAATGATTAAGAATTCAACTAATCTAGAAAACCCGACTTTAAATATTTTATTCCACAAAGAACTACCATTGTTACGAATAACTTAAAAACTATTTGTCAGTTCTTTACATAATTTTAATGGGACTACATTATAAGCACTAGCTAGCTAAAGTTTCATCAGAATTAGTTCACCCAGTAAAAACTTATGTGGGTATACACCTTTTTTCCCTGTGAGGGGACGGAGTTAGAATACATTTCCACTCCGCCGCTGGGCAGCGTCACGTAAGAGGCGGGTATCCCAGTAGTTAGGTGGTAGGAGGTTCGTCCTCCGACTGGCTCGCGACCACTATCATGTCAAAGACGAACCGCCAAATATCTTATGATGTGTTCCAGTTCGATGGCATGTAAACCAGGTTTTCCCCTTTCCTATATTAGAAATATATATATATATATATCTTTGCATATTTTGTTCTTTATTATGGTAGGGGTTGCCTGGAAGAAATCACAAGTGTTGATGAGGCTGCCTTTACACCAATATTTTACTCACTTCTTTTGTTTTCTTTTTGTTTTTTGCTATAATTTGTTGTTGGTGTAATAAAGAATTAAATAAATAATAAATAAGTCGTCGACCGCAGGGATAACTTACCATAAAAAAAAAGAAAAAATAAAATAAACTAATATATACTTAATTTTCAGATGTGTGAAGATCTCAAAGATGCTGAGAAGGATGAGATGAAGCATGTTATTACAGAAACCAAACAGCTGTTGAATGAGTGTACCACTAAATATAATAGTGCTAGAGCAAGGTAATATTAATTTATTTAATTTTTTAGTCCATTTGAATCTAACTGTAAAGGCGATTGGTTGTGGGTTTGATTCCCATGATCGCGATTTAGGGCGGAAAGTGGAGAGCGGTGTGACTTGACTACTTGTGAGAGAGAGTATAGCTCCTTCTATACTCTCCTGTTATAAGTGGAAAAAGCGTTAAAAATAAAAAAAAAATCAAAATATTCTTTATTCAAGTAGGCTATTACAAGCACTTTCGAAAATTGTGTTTTTAATATTTCAACAATAAAAAAAACAGAATTTAGGGATACTACTTAAACTTAAAAATATCTGCTTTGAAAATTCGACTTATCAACTTATTCACGTTATATACATATATGATATTAGTTAATTCGATTATTATAAATAAATTTAAACCATTGTGTGCTAAGACCCAAACGCCGTATTTTTTCTTATCAGAGCAGAGATATAAAAATATATTGGCTGTCCGATTGCACCACGATAGCCTGCTAATTTACTTACTTACTTATATTAAGAATTAAAAAGTAAATAAAATAATATTAACTTTATAATTCAAACAGCCTTCTCATGGAGAGACTGAAGGAACTACGCAAGATGTTAGAACGCGGCGTTGTTACTCGCGTGGTTGAGGACTTCCTGGAAGAAGAACCTCTGGCCAACTTTGAGGTGTTACATAAAGAAAATGGTAAGATTTTTTTCTAGCTTCACGCTGTATCCCGCATATAGCAGGGTAGGTAGAGGGAACGTGAGAACCTAGTGTTCAGACACTCCGTTCTCTTTCACCAAATCCGACCCCACTTACCGCTGGATTTAGGCATTGCGTACTAAATGGCGAAACTCAACGTCACACTTTGCCTTATTACCAAATTCAGAAAATGAAAATACTAAATGTTATTTAGAATTTTCATATCCTGGAATGGGAATAACTAACTTAACTAGCATGAGGAGTGTAATACTGGATTCTCAGGTTCCCTCTGTCTACCCTTCTATGTACGGAATACAGCGTGTAACAAAAAAAAATAAAAAAAAATAGATTTGGCTAACAAACTACCTCCCGACCCACATTTTCTATAATTAACAAGATTCAAAAAGAAAGTTGGACAAAAGTAAATAAAAAAAGCAAAATTAATTGGAACAGTACCCCTGGTGGGACTCGAACCCACAATCCCCGGCTTAGGAGGCCGATGCCTTATCCATTAGGCCACAGGGGCTTATGATAACTGATGTACATTTGTGCTACATATTGAATTAGTATACGCAATGAAAATCCATCGTGTTGATATTTCAATATGTATTGCGACTGGAATAATAATTCTCATATTTAAATTATTTTAATTTCCTAAATCTGGTAAGACATAGCGCGGAGTTTAGTTTCGCAACTCTACACGCAAGGTTTGCGAAGTCAGGAGGAACGTGAAAAGCGGAGTGTTTCAACACTAAGTTCGTTGCAACACCTGCTATACCTATACAGAAGATGGGTGAACATTTTTTAACAGCGATATGTGTATATTCGAATCCTTTGGTAATACAAATAAATAAATATATATACCAGAATGTACTGTTTGTTCGCTATTGTATATGGTGTGTTCATTAAATTTTGATTTTATTAAAAAGCTTAAAGACCATAATTTCAATTCAGCAGAATGTGGGAAACGGAAATGTTAAAAAAGAACGGAGTGTCTTAACACTAGTTTCTCTGGTTCCCTATACCTACCCTGCTATGTACGGGATATAGCGTGAAGTGAACGTGAACGATAATTTATAAAAGATTATCTAGTGTTAAGACACTCCGTTAGTTTAAAATTTACATTATATTATTTTTGATAGTATTATTTTTTCTAGATGAAAGAAAAAGGAAGTTCCTACTTGAGAAGAAGATAGCTGAGCTTCTAGCTCAGCTTGGTAGAGTTACTAAGACCGCCAAGTTTGTGGCGGATACCGGAGTGGCTCCGAGACAGGAGTTACTGAAGATTAGTGATCAGGTAATATTAAGAGTGTGAGTGAAAACGTTTAGTTATTGCACCATGAACAATAACGGTATGTCAGAAGATATGCTACAACTATTTCAAATGATGAAGATGGAGCTAGAAAAGCAAACAACAACAATTACAAAAACTGTTAGTGATGCTTTAATGATTACGATAGACGAAAGAATACAACCAATTATTGAAGAGAATAAATACCTTAAATCTGAAGTAGAAATATTAAAAAAAAAAATTAAATACTTAGAAAATGTAAATAGGAAAAATAATATAATTTTACATGGGATAAAGGAAAATGAGAAGAGTTTTGACGAGCTATTTAACATAATAAAGGATATTCTACAAACTCTAAATGTCAATATAGAAAAAAATGAAATAAATAAATACCACAGATTGGGTAAAAAACAGGATGGAAACAGAGATAGACCCATATTGATTTCTTTTATCTCATATCATAAAAAAGCAGAAGTTATGAAATATAAAACAAAAATGCCGCAAAATACGTATCTTACCGAAGATTTCTCAAAAGAAACGCTTGAAATACGCAAGAATCTGCAACAACAGTTAAAACAAGAGAGAGATAAGGGAAACGAAGCGTTCATTAAAAATAATAAGCTTATCGTCAAAGAGAAGTTAGAACCTGAAAAACGAAAAAGAGAAATTTCTATGTCTCCCAAATGTATACATACACCGCCCCATCCTTCAGGAGGAAAAAATATATCAGTCCCTTCTAAAATGCATAAGACGGATGCATTTGCATACATGAGAGCAAGATCTTATTCACTATCTTCTGAAAAACAAAATATGGCATAGCAAATATCTGACACCGGAAACGCGAATATATGTAACAAAGAAACGTTAACAAAAAACAAACAAATCCCCAATACGGCTGGTCACCGCGGGGAGATAGACCGTTACCCCCAAGAATTTTCAGCAAATAGATGCAGCGAATCCATGAATCAAAGTTCCAATATCAAAAAATCCCGGAATAGATTTAATATAGCTACCCTCAATACCAGAACTTTAAAAACTTATGAATCGCTATTAGAACTAGAAAATGCATTAACATCAGTGAACTGGGACATTTTAGGACTATGCGAAGTGCGGAGAGCTGATGAGAATATCGAAGTATATGAGAACTACATATTGTATTATAAAAACGTATCAGCGGGCTTATATGGAGTAGGGTTTATGGTTAAAAAATACCTTAAGAATAATATATTAGACTTCTGGGGAGTATCAGATAGGATAGCTGTTTTAAATATTAACTTGCCTGGCCATAAAAAACCAATGTCAATAGTTCAGGTCTATGCCCCAACTGAAGTTGCTAATGATGAAGTAAAAAATGTTTTTTATAAAAAACTTTATGGCGTACTACCGGATTTATATAAAACCATAATAATAATGGGTGACTTTAATGGTCAATTGGGAATGAGAAGTTCAAATGAAGATAAGATACTCGGGCCATATACATCAGGGAGAAGAAATGATAATGGCCAAAGACTAGTAAACTTTGCGTTGGAAAATAACTTTCATATTATGAATAGCTACTTCAACAAACGTCCTGATAGAAAGTGGACATGGATTTCGCCGAATGGCATGATAAAAAACGAAATTGACTATATTGCTACCAACAAACCAAGGCTTTTCACAAATGTAGATATAATTAATAATTTTAATTACAATACAGATCACAGAATACTTCGAGGACAATTATACACAAGAGAAATGAAAACATCAAGAAAAAATATTAACTATTCAAGACAACTAGTATCTTTACCACTGCCAGACAACATATTACACTACTTACATGTACATTTAGAGAAAACAAAAAGTTTCCAACATGTTCAGGACCAATATGATGCCCTAGAAAAGGAACTACAAGAAATAGAAATAAAAATTAAAAAAAAAATTATAGCAAGAAAAGATAAATTAGGCCCAGAAGCTAAAAAGCTGATCACACAAAGAAAAACCCTGTTGGAAGACAGAAAAAGTAACAAATATGACATTGAAAGGCTGAGTAAACAAATAAGCTTGCAGATACGGAAATATAGGGAAAAGTCTAGAATTGAAACAATAACTTATCATATAGAAAATTCAGGAAGAGTCAAAAAAGCCCTTGCAGAATTAAGCGATAACTCAAACTGGATTGGTAGTATGAAAAACCATAGAAATAATAGAAATAAAACAAATAGAATTGAAATATTAAAAATAGCAACTGACTACTATCGCGAATTATACACGAATGACGTAAACAGAGGTGACCGCACTGAAATGTTAGCTATCTACGCTAAAAACGAAGATATTCCGTGTATACTGACAGATGAAGTGAAAAAAGCTATTAAATCACAAAAAAAAGGAAAAGCGCCAGGAGGAGACAATATATCCAATGAACTTCTTGTTGGATCAGCTGAAGCAATAATTAGCACAATAACTCATTTATTTAACAATGTCCTTCAGACAGAATATATACCTCACCAATGGACCACGTCAACTATAATACTTTTACATAAAAAAGGAAAACGAGACGATATAGGTAACTACAGGCCTATCAGTCTTATGTCTAATGTGTATAAAATATTCTCAAAGATAATCTTAGAACGAATAGCAAAGATTTTAGATGAAAACCAACCTAAAGAACAAGCAGGATTCCGTAGCGACTTTTCAACAATAGACCATATACATACGATAAAACAGATTATTCAAAAATGTAATGAATACAATATTACTTTCTACTTAGCATTTGTCGATTACAGTAAAGCTTTTGATTCTTTAAAACACATCAAAATATGGGAGGCTTTAAAATCACAAGGAGTGGATAATAAATACATACGCTTGATTATAAACATCTACAAGAATATGAAAGCTAAAGTACGAACAGAAAGGGATGGGGAATATTTTCCTATACAAAGAGGAGTGAGACAGGGCGACCCTATGTCACCTAAACTTTTTTCAGCAGTTCTTGAATATGTATTTAGACGGCTCGATTGGGATAACCATGGAATAAATGTTAACGGAGTGAAATTAAGCCATTTAAGATTCGCAGATGATCTGATTTTAATATCTGAAGATCCAAGCACGCTACAAGAAATGTTGAAACAACTTGTGTATGAAAGTGGCGAAGTGGGACTGGCAATAAACACAAAAAAAACTAAAATTATGACAAACCGCGAAAATATCCCCATAATCATTCAAGGTAACACAATAGATTATGTGGAAGAATATACATATCTGGGACAAATAATATCTCCGATAGATCTCACAAATAAAGAAATCAGTAACAGGATCAATTTGGCATGGAAAAGATTCTGGTCTTTTAAGGAGATCATGAAAAACCCGTCCATACCGTTGAAAGCTAAAAGTAAGACATTTAATTTATGTATTCTACCTATCATGACCTATGGTTGTCAAACATGGAGTCTAACTAGCCATAATATATCTCAATTAGAAACCTGCCAACATGCTATGGAACGTAGTATATTACACGTGAAATTAAAAGATAAAATTAAATTAAGCACTATAAGACAACAAACAAAAGTTACAGATGTTACTTATCGTATTAAAAAACTTAAATGGAAATGGGCAGGCCACATGATTAGAAGTAATAAAGGAAAATGGGCAAAGGAAGTAACGGAGTGGTGTCCGAGATATAACAAAAGAAAGAAAGGCAGACAACGTCGTAGATGGGAAGACGACCTTCGAAGAATAGCAGGCATAACATGGACTAGGCAAGCACAAAACCGCCTTCTTTGGCAAACTCTAGGGGAGGCCTATGCTGAAGAGCAAGACAATCTTCGCGTACTGGTGTCAGATTGTGGAAAAAATAAATAAATAGGTATAAATATTACTTGTGTTAGGTTAAGTTACTACTATTGTTATTGTTGTTGCTTTATACTTGTACTGTGTAAGATTGTAATAAAGGCTATTATTATTATTATAATATTAAGAATGAATTTCTAGGTGTAACAAGGTAGAACGCGACGTTGAGTTCCGCCACTCAGAAGGCAATGCCTCAATCCGGCGGAAAGTGGGGAATGGAGTTGGTGAAAGAGAACGGAGTGTTTTAACAATAGGTTCTCAGGTTCCCTTTGCCTACCCTGCTGGGATACAGCGTGAAGCTAAAACAAAAAAAAATGTTTTAATCATTTATTTATACATTATTGTACACCACAAAACAGCCATCGTGCCGCAGTGAGACAACGTCGGACTGTAAAAGTAAGTGGTTGTATGTTCGATTCCCATTCGATACAAAATCTCTTGGACTTAAAAACTCTCTCTCTCTCTCTCTCTCTTGACTCTTAAAAACACAAATATTATTATCGTTGTTATTTATTAACGCGAATACTAACGTATTTTTTTGTTTAAGGTCGAACTTTTGGCGCCGTCGTTAGTGAAAGCCGCTGAAGAACGAACTAATCGACCAGATGATAAGGTATGTATATATAAAATATACATATATAACATATACATATATAACATATACATATATATGTATATTAATGTATATATTATAAGGCAAAGCGCGGCGTTGAGTTCCGCCATTAAACACGCAATGCCTCAATCTAGCGGAAAATGGGGAACGGACTTGTTTAAAGAGAACGGACACTAGGATCTCAGGTTCCCTCTGCCTACCCTGTTATATGCGGGATACAGCGTGAATTTAAAAAAAAATATGTATTTATAATAATATAGATAGTACATAGATATAAAATAAATACATAATTTGCAAAATATAACGATGGCTTTGTCCCTTAATATACCTAAAAATAAAAAAGTTTAGTTATCAAAAATATAATATTTAAATTAAAACTAATAATTTTAATAATATTTTCAGGCGGCAATAGAATATTATCAGAAGTTGTTGGCTGAGTATGCGGAATCTTTGTCTAGAGTGAGGGAGCTCTGTGACCGGTCTGTCGACCCGATTGATTTCGCTCAGGCCGCAGGTAAAACTTACGTCTTTTTTATGAGAAAAAAAAAGCTTCTTAATTGTCCATGCATTTACCATCGCGTTGCAGAGAGAGGAGTTTGGAGAGTACCTGAGACTTACGACCCAACGTGAGGGGCCCTTTAAAATACATAAACGCTAGCCTCCGCTGTCCGAATTCTTATCTCTAACTAACCTAAGTTATATCAAAAAAATATATAAGGTTTATAAAATAAGGGAAAATGGCAGCAATTTTTTTTGTCGACTAAGTTTTTAAAAATATATATTATTACTGATTACGTTTTAAACAATTATTTTTTGTAGGTGAAACAATGTACCGCATTAAAGAAGAATCCTCAGATGACCCACACAAGAGCGTACAAACTTCAAAGATTATTATGAAGTAAGTCTAATTTCTAAATTAAACTACCTATTTAAAGTGATATTTTACTAGTATAAAAAAAATGTATTTTTAGCTTCACGGTTTATCTCGCATAGTAAGATCAAAGAGAACTCAAGAAATTGTGTGTTGAGTAGCGGAACTCAACGCCGCACTTTGTCTTACCAAAGCAGTGAAATGTATCAAATATAATACATACATACAGGGAACCTAGTGTTAAGACACTCCGTTCCCCACTTTCAGCCGAATCAAGGCATTGCGCACTGAGTGTCGGAACTCAACCCCGCGCTTTTGCCTTATTACCAAACCCAGGAAATGATAAATTCCATTTCCTGGAGTTGGAACCGAATCCACAACCTGTCGCCTTTACTGTCGCACGCTTGTGCCTATGCGCCACGACAGGCGTTAAATCAAATATAATCATTCCCCTAAGTGGGAATCGAACCAACCAATTAGTACTAAGTTATTCCTCTGCGCCACGATGGCGTCGTTGTATAAAATATTTTTGTATTATATTTTATTTTAATAATTATTTTTTTACAGATTATGTAACAGAGTAATCGATGTCGGAATGAACTCACAGAACGTTAAGAAGGATCCAGAACTAAAGAAGACTCTCTTGGACATCAAGAGCGCGGTCGACGCTAAGAACGACGACAAGAAGAATGCTGACTGGAGAGATGTTACTGCTGAGGTGATAGACTGTTTTTAAAATATTAAAAAATATAAGTGTGATAAAACATACTTACTTACGTACTTCCACATTTATAGCGAGAGGTATAACAGCGAAATCCTTCTGTTATCTACTAAAAGATCTCGGCCTGTCTAGAACTATTATCAGTACATTTCTTGCACGTATTTCGAAGGCGGCATTAGTAGGATCTTTTCGAATATGGTCAGGTAGAGAGAGGAGCGCGGACAGTGGAAGTGAACGTTAATGCGCATTTTAAAAGGGCCCCTTAAACCTACACGTTGGGTCGCAAGCCCCAGACACTCTCCAAACTACTCTCTTCATAACGCGATGGGCACCTGCACGGTGAATTCATGGATTGCTAAAGAGTTTCTTCTCTTTTTTAACCTACTTGTTCTTTTTAACAGTTCATGCGAAGAACAGGTGAAGTGGAAGCCGTTCTGGGAGGTGAAAACATTTTTAAAAAGCAACCTGAACCAGATCAACCTATCTTTGTAAGTTTTATACTATTTTACTACTAGACTGTATTATATTCTATTGTTTTATTGTTATGATGATGTTTAATTAAAAAAAAAGCAGTTTATGCCGTTTGTTTCGTCCAAATTACGTCTTAAGTGACACATCTCAACACCACGCTGTGTTACCAGAGTGGATGAACATAAATAAATAAATAAATAAATAAATAAATAACAATATCTTTATTGGACCAAAAGAAAAGTTATACAGTAACCAGATACATAATATGATCTTCTCACTTTAATTGTTTTGATACTGGTATTTATAAACTCTGGTACCCATTATAAGGTTTTTAAAATTGTAAGAGCGCTGGTACCCATAACATAAGTTAAATCAACTTATGTTATGGGTACCAGCGCTCTTACAATTTTAAAAACCTGTCGGTACCCTTGTGTCTGGATATATATATTTTATAAAATTTAAATCCAAAGAAACAAAACAAAGAAAAATTAAGACAAAAATCCGAGTTATAAAATAGCTATTTTAATAAAACATGATTTAAATATACCACCGAGTGATTTCGATTTCAATTCGGAAAAGTATATAAATTATTTTTATTTTTCCCAACCGGTAACACAAAACGCGGCATTAAACTTAACCACTGAACAACGTCTCAAATTTAGACGAAAAATGTAGGACGAAGTGTCTTGACACTAGGTTCTCTGCCTACTAACTGAGAGAAGAAGCGTTAATTTGTTTTTTTAATATATTTATTAATTCCAACAGGCGGCCGCTCTGGACTTGCACGCGGCGGTGCGTGAATGGTCGGCGCGAGACAACGAGATAGTCGCTGTAGCTAAACGTATGGCGGTGTTGATGGCAAGGCTGTCCGAGTATATGAATACTGGTAGGTTTATGTTAAATAAGCTTATTATATACAAGATTTTTATGTATTTATTTATTAATTCAACACCTGCCGTGGCGCAGAGGCACAAGCGTGCGACTGTAAACGCTACAGATTGTGGGTTCGATTCCCACTCCAGGAAAAGTAAAATTTAGTATTTTAATTTCCTGGGTTTAGTAACAAGGCAAAGCGCGGCGTAGATTTCCGCTACTCCGCACACATTGCCTTAATTTGGTGGAAAGTGGGGAACGGAATGGTTCAATGAGAAAGGAGTGTCTTAACACTAGAATCACTCTGCCTACCCTGCTATATGCGAAATACAGCGTGAAGCTTAAAAATATATATATCGTTGTCCTAATTCATATTATTTTCAAATAATTCTAAAACCAAATTATTAATAATTATAATTTCTTTACAGATCGCAAACAAGAACTTATATTCACATCAAACTCTATAGTCAACGAGTCCAAGCAGGTCGCGGCTTTGGCGAAGAAACTGGCTTTGGAGTGTTCTGATATACGGATTAGGACTGTAAGTAACTATTTGATTACGAAAATTCTAGAAATTAAATAAGTGATGTGTTAAATTTGGACAAAGAGTGGAGAACAGAGTGTTCGGACTTTAGGTTCTCTTTGTCTATGATGCTGTGCAAAAGGAAGCGTGAAACTAAAAATAAAAAAAACAATGGATTGAAATCATCGTGTCGTGGACAGCATTTAATTAACACGATTAGTTGTGATTTCAATTTGCACATATTTAAATTATATTATTTTTTTTTACTCTGGTAAGAGAAGTCGCAGCGTTGAGCACCGCTCAGCACGCAATCTTTCAGTTTCGGATGGATGGTGGAGAATAGAGAAATATTAGCTTAGCTATAAGCTAAGCTAATATTTCTGTTGCTGCCTGTTGCTGCGGAATAAAACTTTTATATTCAATTCAATCAATCAATTTATGTATTTAATATAAATATATTATATATGACTTGCGTCTCTTAAGTATTATTTTTTTGTTGCGCTGAACTTCAATCCCGCTACCTGTTACGCTTCCACTTCCACAGGTTGACTGGAAGAGATCTCTTCTAGAGATAAGTCCAGCTTTGTCGACATCCAGTTCTATTGTCTTTTATTTTTTTATAAACTTTAAGTGCAATAAAGAATATTATAATATAATAAAAAATGAAGATAAATAATCAATAGCAGTCAGAGATATCTCAAATATATTCATATTTTACTATTTCCTTGTTTCATACAGAATCTTCTCCAAGTATGTGATAGAATCCCTACAATCAGTGGACAATTGAAGATGTTGACGACGGTCAAAGGATCGTCTATGGGACACCAAGGTACGTATCGAAAACGGGTCATTTTATTATTTCCATGGAAAAAGGTTCATAAAATATATTTACGGCATCATTAATATGTGGTGAAGAAACTGAAATTGGCATACATGTATTATAGTACATGGAGAAAAAGTACAGAAAATTAATATTTTTATATTAATCTATCAGAAACCAACTCGCAGAATAAAAAAGCGTATATTTGATATAATATATTATATTAAGCCTATATTTATGTTTCGACCTAATTTTGATAGAGTTCTAATAGGTGAATAAAGATATCTTCTAATACAGATAGAATTTAAAAAACTAATAACACTTTTTTTTTTTTTTTAATTACAGATAGTGCTGAAGACAAAGAAGCTATGAACATGCTTGTCGGTAACGCTCAAAATCTCATGATAAGTGTAAGTATTGTAAGGTCTGTACCTTACATTAAAAAAAAGGTAAAGCATCTTAGTAGCTGACTGACTGTCAAAACTGAGATTTCCCAAATATTGTCTCTAGTTTTTACCGTCCATTCATTTACACCAGTAATTTATTAATATTGTTTTTTTTTTGTTTTAACTTCACTCTGTAACCCGCATATAGCAGGGTAGGCAG
The DNA here is from genome assembly GCA_033558755.1 of Philaethria dido. Classification (NCBI taxonomy): domain Eukaryota; kingdom Metazoa; phylum Arthropoda; class Insecta; order Lepidoptera; family Nymphalidae; genus Philaethria; species Philaethria dido. The sequence continues at coordinate 662,957 of JAKGSA010000643.1, forward strand.
AGGGAACCAGAAAACCTAGTGTTAAGACACTCCATTCTCTTTCAACAATTCCGTTCCCCAATTTCCGCCGAATTAAGGCAGTGCTGAGGGCCGGAACTCAAAGCCGCGCTTTACCTTGTTACCAAATCCAAGAAATTAAAAATTCCATTTCCTGGAGTGAGAATCGAACTGTGGGTTCCATTCATCGCGACAGGTTGTGGACCTGTCGCGCGAAAAAATGAAAACAATTTAAATATAATCCCCGGGTGGGAATCAAGCCCACGACCAATCGCGTAGTATTCGTCCTGTAATTTTAATTTAATTTCAGGTACAAGAAGTTATAAAAGCCGCTGCGAGCGCTTCCGTTAAGATAGCGTCGCAAAGAGGTTACAAAATGAAGTGGAGAAGAAGAAATTATTACTGATAGAGAATATAGAGAAGCAAGAGAAAGTAGACAGTTCAGGTGTGAGCAACCTGTGGCCCTTATTCATTTTATTCGGTTCGCTAAGCGATTATTTAGATATACGAGTAGACATTCTTCTGTTAAAATAAAATGCTAAATTTTTACAAAAAAAAAACTCGCTTCAAGCAAAATGCAGTAAGTAAGGTGAAATTATTACGAATAGCTTAAAAACTACTCGTCAGATCTTAACTAAATTTAAATGGGACCACATCAGAAGCACTAGCTATCATATAAAACAAGATTTATCATAATTGATATACCCAGTAAAAAGTTATGCGGTAACACGCATTAAAAAAGTAGAGTCGAATTGAATACCTCTTTTGAAGTCGCTTAAAAAGGTTGCTCACTCCTGTCTTAAATTATCATTAATTCTCAATATATGCCAAAGGTTGTATGAATGAATTTATGGTTATTTTGAATTTTATTTTTTTCTTTTAATATATATATTTTGAAAACATTTTTTTATATTTAGAATAAGTACAAAATTATATTTTTATAAAGAATTTTTAATAAATAAATTTATACGCTTTTTAACATGTTTTTAATCGTATATTTTTAACTTCACGCTGTAACCCGCATATAGCAGGGTAGACAGAGGGAACCTGAGAACCGAACCTAGTGTTAAGACACTCCGTTCTCTTACAACAATTCCGTTCCCCACTTTTTTTTATCTTATCCTAATATAAGCTTAATGGTTATAACATATTGTGTACAACTTACACTTAAAACAATTTATAATTCTTTATATGAGAAGAAAATAATAATAATAATATACAAGTATAAAAAACAAGCGTGCGACTGTAAACACGACAGGTTATAGGTTCGGTTCCCACTCCAGGAAATGTTAGTATTTTCATTTCCTGGGTTTGGTAACAAGGCAAAGCGCGGCGTTGTATGCGAGCCACTCAGCACGCAATGCTTAAATTCGGCGGAAAGTGGGGAACATTGGAACTGCAAGCAGAGTGTCTTGACACTAAATCTCTGGGTACGCTGCTATGGAATAAAGCGTGAAGCTTATCTTTTTCCATCACCACTTCCCCCTGGACCTTCCTTACTAACAATCTGTTGCAACTCATAATCTTGCACCACTTGAAATATTTTACTCTTCGCCTGATTCAAATAATATGGGCTGAATTTTCTTAACGTCGACCCAATAGTTATTAGAAACACGTCCAACGGATCTGACGGGTTCAATTCCTGATAGTCTGAACTAAATGTACTAGCGTCATTTGACTTTTCGAAGTTTCCAGTCACAGTTGGCTTACTCTCTCTACTCTCCCTATATTCCTCAAAATTCTCGGTCAATTCCTCACAATTTGGGGTATCTTCAAAGTAATCGGAATATTCTTCATTGGACGTGTTTAAATTGGTTTCCTTGAAGAACGGCAACATGAAGGCGAGTTCGTCTTCATATTTGTAGTTGTAGCTCCTGTGGTTTGGATTTCGTAGTCTGTCACGTATTTTCCTGCGCATCATGTCTCGTATGTTTACCCATCGTGTCTTACATATTGTCGCTGGAAAAATAAAAAAAATGTGAGCAAGTTGGCAACAATAATAAATTAATATACAACGCCTGTCGTGGCGCAACCGCACAAGCGTGCGACTGTAAACACGACAGGTTGTGGGTTCGATTCCCACTCCAGGAAATGTTAGTATTTTCGTTTCCTGGATTTGGTAACAAGGCAAAGCGCGGCGTTGAGTTCCGCCACTCAACACGCAATGCCTCTATTGGGCGAAAAGTGGGGAACGGAATTGTTGAAAGAGAATGGAGTGTCTTAACACTAGGTTCGCAAGTTCCCTCTGCCTACCCTGCTATATGCGGGTTACAGCGTGAAGTTAAAAAAAAAATTAATTAATTAAAAATTACAGAAAAACCCAAGGTACATACATAAATAAAAAAAAACAATTTTATATCAAGATAGAGCTGGTACACTTCAATCTGCTGGACGAAATTTTACCAAACATAGCTAAGAATCATCGAAACTTGCTTGAAATAAAAAAAACCGCATCGAAATCCGTCCCTCCGTTTGATAATACAATCCCACAGACTTATAACCCCTCTTTTTGCATCGAGAGTTAACAAAATACTTAAAGCAAAGCAAATGGATAGTTATTTTAAAAAAGCAGTTTCAATTATTCCTGAATTCCTTTTCGCCCGAATTAGAGACATTGCTTGTTAAATGCCGGAACTTAACGCCGCGCTTTGTCTTACTATAGCGGAGAAATGAAAATTATTTACATATAATCATTCCCCCGACTGGGAACCGAACCAACAACCAATCGCGTTTTCAATAGACACTATCCCACTGCGCCATTATAACCTCAAATACATAAGCAATGAATTTATAAAAAAAGCTACTTTACCCACATATCCTTTCTACGCCACTTTACCTAAATTTAAGACACTACCTTTTGAGTGACATAACTCAACGCCGCGTTTTGTCTTACCAGTACAAAAAAAAACAGAAATAAAATAAATACAATCATTTCACCACATGGGAATCGAACCCACAACCAAAATATAGCCTCAACCATAGGCTCTTATTCTTATTATATACTAGCTGTGCCTGCGACTTCATGCGCATGGAATTAAAAAATATATAGATATTATTTTAAAACTATAACATTAGAACAATTATTCTAAAATATAAACAGCTTAGTTACTTCTTACAGTTGCTACCTGCCACTAAAAGTCCCGTCAAAATCGGTCCATTCATTTCAGAAATTAGCCGGATCAAACAGACAGACAGATAAAAATTGTAAAAAAAAAATATTTCAGTATATATAACGTAGATATATTCTGTATATGAATATAGTAATAATAAACAGGTATTATAATATTACAAACACATACATACATACAAAGCTTCACGCTGTATCTCGCATATAGCAGGGTAGGCAGAGGGAACCTAGTATTAAAACACTCCGTTCCCCACTTTCCGCCGAATTGAGGCCTTGGTACCAAACCCAGGAAATGAAGAATTCCATTTCCTGCAGTGGGAATCGAACCCACAACCTGTCGCGTTTACAGTCACTTGTACCACTGCGCCACGACAGGCGTTACATATATTATTCATAATAAAAAAATAAACATACCCGGTCTATTTAAGGTATCGCCAATTTTCTGCCAAACCACTTCTCGGGTATCAAAATCTAGATATTTAGGATCTTTTGAGTTATAAATGATTGGATTTTCTTTGACCAAAGCTAATAATTTTAGGTCCAAAGTCTTGTTAAAAGGCAACGGCATGTTCCGTGACGGATGGGAGACGACTGCGACGCGGGTGTGGTGTTGCTAGTTAGCGTGTAAGAGTCCCTGTTTTTAGAGGTTATTTTGGTTTTTTTTTCGTAAATAAGATTTTGAAGAATTAATTATTTTTTTACTATTATAATTAAATATAGTAAGTATTTGAGGATGTTGTAAGATTATTTTTAAATTACAATTGTGTATTACGTCTATCTGATTAAAAATAATATTAGTATATAATTCGTGTAGTTCTTCTGGACGAAGCTTTTTACTAAATTTTATCTATTATCGTATCTACTTTATATATTGTTCACACCCCCTTAGCCCCCTTTCCCTTCCTTTATTTCCTCTGCCTTTAGGTTGCCTGGAAGAGATCGCTGTTATAGCGATAAGGTCGCCTTTTGCACAATTTAATTATTTTTGTTTCATGTTTCTCTTTTTTGTAATTAACCTGGGTGTACAAAAAAGGATATTATTATTATTACATTTGAATAATAGGATTCAATTATGTTGACTAATTTGTATCGAAAAAAGCTTAAATTTTTATAAAATTATTCCAACTTACTGATTGACTAAAACAAAACAACATAAAGATTTCGCATAGTACATTATTAGAGTTTGTTTGTATTTTACACACACACACACACACATACATACATACATACATACATACATAGCTTCACGCTGTACCCCGCATATAGCATGGTAGGCAGAGGAAACCTAGTGTTAAGACACTCCGTTCCTCAATTCCTTTTTTTTTTTGTTTGTATTCTATTGTACAATATTTATCTTATTGTTAATTAATACGAAGTAGCACATTATCGTAATTAAAAAATGAAATATATTCCATACATAAATGTTGTATTTGTTAGTAGATAATTGTCAAAACTTGTAACATTTTGAAAATATTTTTTTTTTATTTATTTAAAATCCTTTATAACTATTCATTTATTCTGATAAAAATTAATCTTACTTAAAAACTTTTTGTTTCAAAACAATAAAACCTACACATAAATTTAAAAAAACACACACATTTCATATTCCCCATAAAACAGTAAATAATATATAACTAGCAACATTGTTCCGACACGAGTTCGGCACGGGACGGCAACGTCGCGTAAATGCGACGCCAGTTACATTACTTAGAAGTTAGATAGCTATAATAATATTATTCTTTCAATATGTATGTAGAAAGATATTTTTACTTAGAAAATAGGATTTAAAGATGTATTAGTACTATATTTGAGTATTATAGTTTCTAGAAATTTTATTTAATAACAAAATATATATTTTTTTTAATTTGAAGGTCGTCGTGGCGCAGTGGGACAGTATTTAACTGTAAGCATGTTGAGGGTTCGATTTCCACACGGGATTATGATTATATTATTTCTGAGCGAAATTCAAATTTAAGCATTACATAACAGTAAAGCTTAAAAAATATTGTCCGTGTTAATTTTTTTAATGATATATTTACTAAAAGTGGGGAGCGAAAACCTAAAGAAAACGGAGTGTCTTAACACTAGGTTCTCGGGTTCCCGCTGCCTTGCTATGTGCGGGATATAGCGAGAAGCTATATTTACTAAAATACAAAAGGATTTTATTAACACTATAGTCTCAGAGCGAAAGGATTATATTAATAAAATTAAAAATATATATTTCTTAGGCTTCATACCGTTACCCTCATATCAGGGTAAACAGAGAAGACCTAGAGTCCAGACACTCCGTTCTTTACTTTCTCTTCGAATTCAAGATAATGCGCGTGGAGTGCTAGAAGAATACTGACACTAGGTTATGTCTGCTTACTTCGCTAAGCTTTTTAAAAACATTAAATGCTTTTTTATACGTGTTATTTTTGTATAAGTATTTAGTTATTATTAGACTTTTTTAACCACATCAGTATTCATAAACCTGTAGTCTACCTGTAACCACGGACTACTGTAAAATGTTCGAAGCATTGAGATTATAAAAATGTATTTCCAATTACTAAATGTCAATAATCCCGTTATACTATTTTAAAGTTTCATTTAATAAGTGTAAAAATTGCAAAAATCTAAAATCTCATTATTATTATTATTTATAAAGAAACTATTTTTTATACATACTATGTAACGGCTAGATAATTCCCTAATCAAATTTGAACCTACAAAAGTCACTTTAAAACTGTCCAGCTACTCTATCATGGTTTAAACGGCTTAAAATTTCAAATAAAATTTCAATATACATGATTAATATATAGGTAATATATACATCTATATCTAATAAAATAAAAATAAAGGTTCCTTATATTTCTTTTTATGTAATAACTAAAGTTTCATCAAAACAAGCAAACGAAAATAGCAAGTAATTTACAAACCAAATACGTTAACGCATAACATCTTTAGCTTATCCGATCGATCGTGCCGACGCGACACGTTCTAGAAACACCACTACTGTGAAAACTCGAACAAAATTTTTGCGGGCGAAGGTTTTACTAAATTTAAAATAGTTTAACGCCTGTCGTGGCGCAGAGGCACAAGTGTGCGACTATAAGCGCTACAGCTTGTAGGTTCGATTCCCACTCCAGGAAATGAAATTTCGCCACTCAGCACGCAATGCCTCAATTCGGCGGAAAGTGGGGAACGGAGTGTGTGTCTTAACACTAGGTTCCCTCTGCCTACCCTGCTATATGTAATATAAATATAAAATAGTTTAAGCTTGTGTGGAAGAGTACAAACGTTAATATTCTTTTGTAATACATTAGAAATATTTTATTCGATAAAATAATAACGGCGTTGAGTTCCGCCACTCAGCAGGCAATAACTCAATTCGAAGTGAATTGAAAAAGGCGAAAGTGGGAAAGGGAAGTATTAAAAGAGAACGGAGTGTCTCAACACTAGGTTCTCTGGTTCCCTCTGCCTACCCTGCTATTTGCAGGATACATACGTGAAGCTAAAAAAAAATAGTGCACACTATTTATTTTATTGATATGGTCGACACTTTTGTATAAAGTGACATACAACGGGACTATAAAATATATCTTTATGATAAAAGTACATTAGAAGTATTTTGAAACTAACACAAGTGTAAAAGGTACGGTAATATACGGTAATATAAATATATAAACCCGTGAATCTTTTTTTGTTAAGTACTTATAAGAATATATATTTTTTTACTGTTGAGTTTTTGTGTTCGAAAATTAACGATATAATTGTAATTTCATAATTTAGTATAAGATAAAAAAAATTATAAATATGATATATATCTCGTAACATACGCTTTAGGATACAGAAATAAATTAAAAACTTTTTATAGCAACTTTATTAGAAACTTACTTTGTAAAAAAAGGATTATATCTATATATAGTAAAATTATGTAATAAACATCATTAAATATCTAATAATATAACTAACGAGGAAATTTCTAGCAACTTTCTAACGTAATAACATAGTATTAGTCTATTGTATATGCGATAAAAACTATTCCATGTAAATTGATTCAGATGTAGAAACTTTGAGATCGTGCGGAGTGACGTCACTGTTATGTTGTTTTTGAACTATTTGTTGAAGATCATGTTCCTGAACTACAGCGAATATCTTACTCTTTGCGAGATTTAAGTGATACGGAGAGAAAGTTTTTAATGTAGCACCGATGCTTAATAGAAAAGCATCTATAGGATCAGTAGAATCGAATTCAGCGGGAGGTGTGGGTTCATTAAAAGCCGATGTACTAATAGGATCAACAGCTTCTTCAAGAGTTTCACGTTTCTTCCTCTTTTTCTTGGCGCTCGAAATATTAAATTCTTTTTTAACTTTCACATGTTTTATAAGTTCATTAGAGCTATCGTCATGTCCATCATCGCAATCATCGTTGGCTTCATCAGCGCTTCTGTCATCGGATTCGAACTCCTCATGTGGTATATTAACATCTTTGTAATATGGTCGTAGGAATGATATTTCGTTTTCATATTTATACATTTTTGTCCGTATTCCTTGCTCTGAGTTCCTTTTTAATATACGACGATATACGTCGCGTATGTTGATCCATCGTACCTTACAATCTGCAGCTGCAACAATATAATTCATGTAAAAAAAAGCATAAATATTTGAAATTCTTACTAATAACTATACTTGTATAACTATTTTAAAAAATTACAATACACGTTGCAATAACATACGTATATAATACGTAATAAAATAATCAATAAACAAAAATAAAAGTTATTATTAAAAATAACAATTTATATTATTTTATTTTCATCATTTAAAATAAACCAGACATATACAACCTAAACCAATTAAATAGTCAAATATCCGTTATTTTAAGTGACTATCCATCGAGTACCGATCGAGTTTCACAAGTAAAAAGAACAAAGTACAAGCAATCGTAAATTATAAAGCCAACTCACCCGGCCTCTTCAGTTCATCTCCAATCTTCTGCCACGCGACCTCTCGTGTATTAAAATCCATATATTTAACATTATTATAATCATATAAAACAGGATTTTCTCTTACTAATCTTATAAGATTAATATCTAACTTCTCGTGGAATAGCATTTCGTCGTGTCGTTTGTCGGACGCGTCGTCTCGGTCTGGTCGCAATCGATTGGAGCTCGCATCCAGTGTTGCTATGTGTTAATATTCTTTTTGTTCTACGTTATTTATTTATATTTAGTTAAATTGTAATATTTTTTTAATGAAATAATATTTTGTAAAGTAATATTATATATTTTTTTAATTATAAGTTAGTAGAACGAAATGATTTATATGTTATCTGTTTTATTTTTTTTCTTGCCGCCAATTTTAATGTCACTTTAAGATGTTGAAGTGCAAAAACTTTATTTATTTTAAAACTTCAAATAATCGATCATAAAACAGTTTTAAAGCATTTGCACAAAGCTGGATTCAAAAAGAAGCTCGATGTTTGGGTGCCATACCAATTAACGCCAAGAAACATGTTGAATCGTGTTTCCATCTGCAATGCCTTGACCAAACGTAATGGAATTGACCCATTCCGAAGCGAATGGTGATTGATAATGAGAAATGGGTCACATAGGGCAATATTGTGAGTAAACGATCATGTCCAAAGTATGGTTAAGCTGCGCAAACGGTGGTCAAACCAGGACTGGTTAGTCTTGGTTTGATCTGTCCTGGTTCTACTGTGTATTTGGTGGGACTTTAAAGGAATTATTTATTATGAGTTGCTTCTGTATGGCCAAACACTAAATTCAGATCTCCACTGTCAACATCTGGACCGTTTGAAGTAAGCGATTGATCAGAAACGTTCAGATGTAGCCAACAAAGGAGGTGTTGTGTTTCACCAAGACGACACTAAGCCACACATGTCTTTAGTGACTCCCCAGAAACTCCGGGAGCTTGTTTGGGAAGTTTTTGTGGCATCCATCATTTAGTCTGGACAAGAAGCTACTATCACCTTTTTTCTCTCATTTGCAACAAAGATAATGGATTTCTTTTCCCCAAATTAATTGCAATTTAAAACATTTACACATAACATATGCTTGATAAACCAACTTTGATGATTGTTTTTTTTTTTATACTAAGAAACTGAGGTGGAAGTGCTTGTTTAAATTTAACTAAGATTGGATGTAACATGGTTTTACAAATATTGTAATAACAGAATTTGAAAAAAACTTAATACAAACAGAATTTGAAATGTCTGTCTTGTAATATATTATTTTTAACCAACGTCAAGAAAAGAGGTTTTCAATTTTACTATTTTTTTTATGTGTTACAGCATAACTTTTCACTGAGTAAATTAATTTTCATGAATCCTTTTTTATGATATAATAGCTAGCTAGTGCTTCTAGTGTCCCATTTAAATTTAGCTAAGATTGAACTTGTAGTTTTAGAGTTATTCTTAATAATTTCACTATTTAATACATTTAATTGTAGTTGGTCTTTTTTTGCAAAAATTTTATTTATTTATCATGATATTATGTATGTATAATAAATTTATTAATATTATAATAGGATAAGAAATAAAATAACAAATTTATAAGAATATTTTTCTATATATTTATTATAAATATTGCAATGCCTTGCCTTACACTTTGTGGAAGTAGTAAGTGCTAGGATAATTTTACTTAGAATAAATATATTATAATATAAATATTAATAATATTGCAATCCATTGCCTGCAACAGCTATATTAAATCTATAAGTCTAAAATATCACTCACACATTTTTAGTTAAAGCTACACTATTAGTGTTATTTCAATAAAAAAAGTATATTAAAAAAACTAGACCAAAAGAAAGGATTCTAAACTTTCACAGCCTACTATAATGAAATTAAAAAAGTAAATAAAATATTTTTTTAGCTTCACGCTGTATCCCGCATATAGCAGGGTAGGCAGAGGGCACTTATTACCTAGTGTTAAGACACTCTGTTTTCTTTCATTCAATTGTTACTATTTAAAAATTTTAAAATATTTTTTGGCATACAGTATGTGGATCTTTTGATATTTTTTAAAAAAATATGAAAATTTATGGAAGTAGTAGGTGCTAGGATAATTTTACTTAGAATATTTATATTTTTAATATAAATATTAATAATTTTATGTCTCTTTCAACTGTTAATGATAAGTGATAAATGAGCCGTTTATTTTGAAAGTGAGACAACTCCATTTCGTAAAAGAAATTAATTAAAGCTGAATCTTATTACAAATGTACATAATTTTATGTTTTTATTAAAAAATGAAAGCAATAACGTAAAATGAAGTTCCAGTTTTAAAATCAACGGCTCAAATATTCTATAAAAGAGAGATAACTCCTTAGCGCACCATAGATTAACTATGAGGTGTCCATCGCGTTGCAGAGAGAGGAGTTTGGAGAGTACTTTCGGACTTACGACACAACGTGTAGGTTTAAGGGGCCCCATTAAAATGCGCATTAACGTTTACAAACACTGTCCGCACTCCTCTCTACCTAACCAAATTTAAAAAGATACTACTAATGCCGCCTCTGAAATATATGCTCATATTGATAGGTCCAGAAAGAATTGAATTTTATAAGATATTATGTTTAAGTGAATTTCCTTTTATTTGAAATTAAGTTACCTATATAATCTATATTGGCAGAATAAAAATATTATCTGCTTTTTCCCTAAAAATAAAAAAAAAATTATACATTAATATGAAAAAAATAAAATAAACAGTATAATTAAAAAGCTTTATTAAAATAAATAAAATAACAAAAAAAAATAAAAAAATTGCAGTTAAAGTATAATAATAGAAAAAAAAAGAAAGTAAAAGAAAAGGCTTATTTCTTTTGTGTAATAGTTGGGAACGGAATTGTTGAAAGAGAATGGAGTGTCTTAACACTAGGTTCTCAGGTTCCCTCTGCCTACCCTGCTATATGCGGGATACAGGGATATTATTATTATTAAGCATATATGTAAATATATATACATATTTTCTTCGCACATACAAAAATATCTTAAACAATTAGAACAAATAGTACATTTTTTTTAAAGTTATCTATGCAAAAGGAATAATAAAATTTCTAATAATTATAAATATATATTTTTTTCGCAAATTGCCCATTTTTAGAACCATACAAAATATAGACAGAAGCTAGTGTTAAGACACTCCCATTACCCATTCCATACGCCTTACGAGACATTGAAGTACATACATTGTAAAGTGGTGTAACTAAACGCCGCACCTTCTGTTACAAATACTTACATATATTATGTATATTAGTATGGGTCGATTTTTTTTTATATACAATGGAAGGGTTTTAAAAGTTACGTAATCTTATTACAAGAAAAATATTAAAAAAAAATATTGGATATACTTTTTAGCCCTCTATCGAAGCTTAAATAATAAAAATAGGTATTTTGCCTAAATTTCAAACACTTCAAAATACATAAAATATATATTTTTCGACTTGTTTTAGTTTATGTTAGGTCTTACAAAGTCAACTTCAACATATAAATAGACACATTGCAATATATAAGGTTTTTATATATATATATATATATATATATATATATATATATATTATATATATTTATATATCATCTTGCCATATATATATATATATATATATATATATATAACAACCTTATATAACTCTTTCTCCGCCTCTGCCTATGTAACAAAAAATCGAAAATCGACCCATATCATACCAATCGACCACGCAGAATTTTTTCTGCCATTCTTATGAAATGAAAGAATTAAAAAAAAAACATTAGAAACAGGCACATGTGTAAAAACATTGTTATATATTAACCTTTATACAACATATTTTCTTTACTAAACGTGAATGAGTTGATAAAAATCAAAAAATCGTAATTTCGGGACAGGAGAAATATTTTTAAATTTAAATTTTAACTGTAATTTTTAGCTCCCACGCTCTTATCCCCCATATAGCAGGGTGGGCAGAGAACTTTCCAATGGAGCCTAAGTGTTAAGACTTTGATTCTCTTTTTAACATTCCGTTCACTTTCCTCAAGATTGAGGCATTGTATACTGAGTGGTGGAACTCAACACTTGCTAACTCAGCCTTGATACCAGAGCAGGGGACACGAGAAATACTAACTATTGTTTAATATTTTTATTTCTTGGAGTGGGACTCAGACCCACAACCCTGACGCGCTTAAGTCACATAACCAACTTGCAGATTATGTTACTTAAGCAAGCCTTTACTTCAAAGGAGTTACTTTTTTTTTTTTTTAATTCCTGCGTAATTTATTGGCTATAAGAAAACAATCTTAAAGCCTATTAATATTTTTAAAAAATGTACATACAAGTAGACATATCAAACATATTCACGCTTTTTATTGCATTAAATGTAATAGTTTCGCATTATTATAACATATATGAATATCTATATAGGTGTATAAATATATATATATATATATGTATATTAAAAACTACTCCTTACTCTTAAAGTTAACTATAAAGAAAAAGCACTAGCCGAATGGCACTTTAAATCACACTCGCTTTCACAATTTTTTTTAAAATTTCGTTGCAAAAAAAAAAGTAAATAATAATAATAATTAGTTTAAAAAATCTATTATTTACCTAATATTATAATTTTAGTATAGAAAAAGTTATTACTTAGGACGATGTGAAGGGGTTTTAGTGTACTATTTTATTTTTTTTATTATATCTAAAGAGAACCTAGTGTTAAGACACTCCGTTCTCAGCTTTCCGTTCTGCGTTGAGTTACTGAACTCAATGCCTACACTTACTGTTACCATAGTAGAAGTATGAAAACAATTGAAATAATTATTCTCTCAAGCGGGAATCGAACCAACATCCAATCGCGTTTACAGTCTAAGATTCTTAAAAGTTCATTTTATGTAAAAAGATCTATATTATTATTAATACATTTACACTTTCTAAAAGAAATATATTTTATATAGAAAGAGATAGATATAGTCTCTCTTTTTCTAATTTCATTTGCTTTAAATAAAATAATGCTGCCAGAAAGAGATAGGTATATAACTAGACATATTGTTTCATCTAATTTCATTTGCATTTTCAATTAAAATAAAAATTATGCTGCCGTAAATATCATTAGTTACATTTTAAAGTCTATTAAATAAAAAAATTATATAATTATAACAAAACTTCTTAGTCATAAAACTTTTTGACATTTGACTTAACCTTTAGCATTAGCACCTTTAGAATTATAAGGACTTAATTAAATAAATCATGATTTTGTTTTGTTTGCCACGAAAAGACTTAAAGCAATCTTTATCGACTTTGATTAAAACAAGAATTAAAATAAAATATAATATAAAAAAAAATCTTTTCAAAAAATCTTAAACGTACAAATCTATATTGACGTTTCCAAAAATTGATATTTTTTAAATAGGTCACTATAATTCTGAAGGTGCGATATAATAATAACAAAACTTATTAGTTAAAAAACTTTTTGACATTTGTATACAGATTATGTCAAAAATGTTACTTTTTTATAGTTGCTAACATTTCTTCAATAGATAATGACACCGATAATTCCAATGTGTTATTAATGTGTTTGTGTTTTTAATCCCGAACACAAAAAATATGTGTGTAATATCTAACGTCGTCTTTGTGTGTGTCTGTTTGTGGCATCGTATCTCTCCAACGGATGAACCGATTTAGATGCGATTTTTTTCATTTGAAAACCATATTCCTTAAGGCGGGTGTTAGCTATATTTAGTAAAAATCGGTCCAGCAGTTTTAAGTGTCAGGTCTTTTTCAAAAATAAATATCTAAAAGCGATTTAAAAAAAAATGACCATGTAAGTGTAACCACAATTAAAGTTCGACATTTTTATGACAATCTTTCTTTTTTTTTTGGTCTCAAGTATAAGACTATATATTTTTTTTAGTCACTCCCAAATTTCTACAATTTTTTTGTCATTTACAAAAGGCAAGCCAGTGGAAACCGTGTTATATGGACGCCACCACTGATAGCTAGTACTTTCTATGTGGTCATATTAAAATTTAGTTACCATCTACCAGTAATAATTACACTTTTTGTTTGAAAATCCTCTTTAATTTTGTTCCGAGTTTTGATTATTTCATTTGAAGACGACTTTCTATCATAATAAAAATATTAAATATTATGAGCTCTTTCATTTTCGAGTTATTACACATGTTAATTAAAACTTTTTTAACCGGATTAATCGCAAAACCTACCTACCTGTGACCACGGACTACTGTAAAGTGTTCGAAACGTTGGGTTTCCAAAAATGTATTTTCGAATACTAAAATATACGTGATTAATCCAGTTACAATAGTTTCCTTTAACATATATTTATTCAAATATGATTATTGTATAGGGGATTTTTAAAATTTTTTGATATTTTGTGACATATTTTGTTCTTTTCCCTTAGATCTGGTACCACGGTGAGCGACGCACCCAACGTAGACGGTAAGCACCTTGTTCCGTTCTTATTTTGATAGACGCTCCTTCCGCTGCTTTTACCGTTTCTTTGACCTACAATTTAAAAAAATATATATATTTTTCTTTTTTAACTTCACGCTGTATCCCGCATATAGCAGGGATGCAGAGGGAACCTGAGAACCTAGTGTTAAGACACTCCGTTCTCTTAAGGTCTCCCGCGTCTTCCCGCTTGAATATAAGTTTTGATATAATTTTATTTCCTTTTAAATCAATATTAATTATAAGGTGGAAGTAAAACTTTGTAACCCTTTTTGCTGTATGGACGGAGTATTAAGTTTGATACAGTTAAAAGTTTATAAGGAGAAAGCGCGTAATATTAATAGTTTTTATGTTAATACCCCGTAATAAAATAATCAGGGGTGAGCAACCCGCGGCCCTGGGGCCACATTTGGCCCTTTTAAAACTTTTATGTGGCCCGCCAAGGGTTCCTTTATCTTACAAACATTTCCCATTCGTTTATATATTAAGTTATACCAAATTATTTATTTTACCACATTTAGTTTTTTTGTTTCTTTGTTAATTAATATGAATACAATTTTAAATATTATTTATTTGCGTAATTATGGCCTGCCAAAATATTCAGGATCACTGTACTAAATTAATAAAATAAATATTACATATACTATGTGTTTGATAAGTATTAACATATTAGGTTTTATGCATATCTCAGTCACCTTCCGTTAGGACTGACACGACTGACACCTTTGTAAATTGACGATTCGAAAGTGCTTGTAATAGCCTACTTGAATGAAGAATATTTTGAATTTTTTTAGATTTTATCTAAACTACACTTACACTCTGCATCAAGTTTTGTGCGTTACCCACAAGCATCTCGGTGGCCTCTTGATCCTCTTCGCTACCTGCATTTTAAATATTTATATTGTGAAACATATAAAACAGTACATTAATTATTATTATATTTTGAAAAAAAAATTATAAAATTTAAATAAATTCTTCTAAATTACACATATTTCTAAAACTCCATAAGGAGTCAAAGAATTAGTGTAAAAACTAAATTTAAAAAATACTAGGTCTCTAACACTATTATTAAATATTACATAGTTATATAATTCTCTTATGAAAATTCGTTTTAAAAAACTAGGACTAAATTAAAAAGAAAAAGTTTAAATCTCTAACATGAGGTAATAGGGTACATGTTTTATTATGCTAAAAATCTCTACTATCAAATCGACTGTTATTATTTCAAATTTTAAAAGAAAAAACAATAATATTAAAACTTAACCGAACATTATTTTAAATACAGAGAGAGAATAAAAAAAAATAGTGATTCGCCACTAACTTCTCCGCTCAATATATTGCAGAAAAAAAGCCATAGAACATATGCCAAGATGTGCCAACATATGTTTCTTTCAAAACATATGCCAATAACATAATAAGAGTATAGTTAGTTACAATTAAGATATTATTAATAATATATTGACGTTTATATATATTTTATATTCAAATCAGGCGTGAATAGGTTGATAAGTCAACTTATATATCGACGTTGTAAAATACCTCCTAACTTTTTTTTTACCTTCCCGCTGTATCCCGCATATAGCAGGGTAGGCAGAGGAAACCTAAGAACCTAGTGTTAAGAAGTGTCTTAAATGAATACGCCGAAGGCATTGCGTGCTGAATGGCGGAACTCAACGCCGCGCTTTGTCTTCTTACCAAACCCAGGAAATGAATGTACTAAACTTTTACATTTCCTGGAGAGAGAACACAGAGGCATAAGCGTGCGACTGGAAACGCGACAGGTTGTGGGTTCGATTCCCACCTCCTAACTGACTTTTTTACTAAATTAACTTTTTTATTTCCATCCTTTTAAATGCACTGTCAGCATGATTTAGTGAGATCGCCTTAGTGAATTTTAGTTGCAACGGAATTAAAATAACAATGTGGAAATATCTCGCAAATACCAACGTGTCTAAACTTTTTTTTTTAACTTCACGCTGTATCTCGCATAAAGCGGGGTAGGCAGAGGGAACCAGAGAACCTAGTGTTAAGACATTCCATTCTCTTTCAACATTTCCGTTCCCCACGTGTCTAAACGTGTCATTTAAAACGATAAAAATAAAAAATATATATTAAAAAATTCAGTCAAAAGGTATTGGCACTTCATCGTCGATATACATTTTTTCAAATTAATAATAGGCATTAAAATTACTTTATTTATAGGAAAAATAAAAAAAAAAAAACTTAAAAATGTCAGCCTTGAAACTAATGCTATTTCAATTTATCAACTAATTCACGCCCAGTAACAAATTAATCATGAAAGAAAGAAAATACAGAAAATTCGGATAGTTTTTTTATTAAAGAAGAATAAAAATAAATAAATATCAAGAAGTTACAATAACCACAGATTAAAAAGAAAGAAATATAGATAAAAAATAATGTTTATTAAGCATATACCTTTATAGTCCGGCATACCCACTGGAGGCGATGCGATAAGCGTTAACAAAATTATAGCATCATATATTGAAGCTAATATAAATAATTATAAATAAACTAATATTGAACTTATTATAATAAATATATATATATATATATATATATATATATATATATATATATTAATCAGTGGCGAGACGTCCATATAACACTGTTATCATCGGCTTACCTTTTGTAAACGACAATAAACGAATTAAAAAAAAATTGGAAGTAATTTTCAAAAGTATGAAATCTAAAACAACAGGACAGTGAGCTTAAATTGAAATTGATTTCGCAACTTTTAAAATTTTGACCACTCGCCACTCATATTTATATATATATATATTATAATAAAATTTATTTGCTATAAAAAGCGTGTAACTTCACGCATTATTCCACATGGGGTAGTTAGTGAACCTAGTGTTAAGACACTCCGTTCATTCGTCAGTTAGCTACTTTATTAAATTATTATTTAATTCTTCAAATATATTTATTTAAAGAAGTCATCAGCGAGTTGTAGTCTCAAATTCCAGTATGTAGAATTATTATATCCAGACGAGGCGTGAATAAATTGAAAAATCGAAAACGACAATGCATTACTTTTTAGGGCAGACATTTTTAAACTTAAGTTTCATCTGAAATTTCCGTTTTTCAGTTATTTTCATTTATTTTAATTAAGTTAAAGCCCATTAATAATAAAAAAAATATATGCAATTCGACTTATCAACCTATACACGCCTGATACAAATATAGTTATAAGTTATTTTCATTTAATATTCTAAATATACACAAAAAAGAATACAAAAATACTAAATTAATAAAAGCATAATTTCACAAGAAGCATAAACAAAATGGCTGACAATTAAAAAATAAATAAATAAATATAAAATATAATATACCTTGAGCACCCAACATGGTGGCTTTGACAGTAGACAGGATCTTAAGCTGGGTTCCGATGGTAGGAATTCTTTCACACACTTGTAGCAAGTTCTAGAAACATGTTTTTGATGTTCGTTACTTTTTTACGCAAGAACTTCTGAATGAATACAATTTTTTTTTTTACTTCACGCTGTATCCCACATATAACAGGGTAGCTAGAGGGAACCTAGTGTTAAGACACTCCGTTCTCTTACAACAATTCTGTTCCCCACTTTCCGCCAAATTGAGGCATTGCGCGTTGAGTGGCGGAACTCAACGCCGCGCTTTGCCTTGTTACCAAACCCAAGAAAATGAAAATACACGCACACAAATTTTACATTTCCTGAAGTGGGAATCGAACCCACAACCTGTCGCGTTTACAGTCGCACACTTGTGCCTCTGCGCCACTACAGACGTTAATTGATTATATTAATACTAAAATATTGATACTTTTATTTTATTTATTTTTTCTAGCTTCACGCTGTATCCCATACATATATAGCAGGGTAGGCAGAGGGAACCTGAGAACCTAGTCTTAAGGCACTCCGTTCCCCACTTTCCGCCGAATTGAGGCATTGCGTGCCGAGTGGCGGAACTCAACGTCGCGTTTTGCCTTGTTACCTAGTGAAATCGAGAGCAAATTCCATTTCCTGAGACGTGGGAATCGAACCCACAATCTGTCGCGTTTACAGTCGCATCGCTTGTAGCCTCTGCGCTCATCGACAGACGTTTGAAAGTTAATATACGTGTTAATTAAGTAGTACGATTTAATACATCTAATATGAGAGTAACAATGTTTTATATTTTAATATTTAACGATGAGAACAAGATTGATTAAAAAAATTGATTGATCTAAAAAACACGTTTATAACTATTTTCTCCTGAATCTAGTTCATGCTATGATAATATTGTCATCAAATTCGGACACGTGTGCAAATTTTCAAGTACATCAGAAGTGGGTGAGGATGAAAATTACTATTTTTTTTCTTTTTGTTTTTTAAAGCTTCACGCTGTATCCCGCATATAGCAGGGTAGGCAGAGGCAACCTGAGAGCCTAGTGTTAAGACACTCCGTTCACTTTCAACATTTCCGTTCCCCACTTTCCGCCGGATTCAGGCATTGCGTGAGTGGCGGAGCTAGACACCGAGCTTAATCAATCCGCTTGCTAAATTTTCTTACATTGATATAAGTGAAATTAATAAGCGTGTATTAAAAATGAAAATACTTCCTAAAGTATAAATAAACATAAATTCTATATTATCTGAGTATTCTAGAATACCAGAAAATGACAACTATATTATACATAAAAAAAATTATGCATATTTTTTAAAACGAAAAGTCAAACAATATATTTTTTTATTTTAATCTCTAACATGCTTTCTTGATTAAATGATTTATTTATAGGAAATAGAGACAAAAATCAGTATCCTAAAAAAATAAAATAACTAATGTTACTACTATGATATACTCAAAACACACAAGCGAAAATATTTCTTCTAACAACAATATAATTAACTTGACTTGAACGAAAAAGTATGAAATGTGACAAAATTAAAATTTATATAGAAAAGAATAACAACACAATATAAATACACAAAATAAAAACAAATAAATATTACACACTACCCTGTGTTTAACATACACATTGCTAAGTATGTGTATTTAGCTACCTTTTTTAATAAAATGGCAAGCAATATTTACACATATATACAACTCACCAGACAGATTCATAGCCACTTCTATCCATGTAGCAACGGACAGACAATGCGGTCATAGCGTTATATACATATATACATGAGAATTTATATTTATATGTAATATATTAGCATTATAATGAAAAATATAAAAAAATGGTCAATTTTCAATGAATATTTAAAAAAATATGTTATACTGTACATATTTAATGAAAGTTCATATTTTATCTGTGGAAAGTATGTTTTATCTGTACAAAAAAAAATATCTTCAATTACTATGTCATATGAAATATATAAGACTTTTTTTTATAATAAAATGATTAATGATTTAAGCATATTAGCGAAAAGCTTATGTCATATTTTTGTTTAATTTACGATACAGACACCAAAAGCTATATGAGTAATACAGATTAAATAAATAACTGATTTTTTTTATATACATAGATGAATATGAGAGATGTCAAACTAGTTGTATGTTTAATTATAAGTGATTAATATTGTTTAATAACTGTCTTGAAATTACCATATTTTTGAAAAGATTGTCTAAATATTTCGATATATTTGTTGTTGTTGACGACTGTTGATCGTCGAAATCGATCGAAAAACATTCTAATGCAGTTTATTCTTATACTTAATAATCGTAATTTAGACGTCATAATTTATTTATATTTTAACAATTTTTATATAATTTAGTTTTTTTTATTATGTCGTTTTTCTTTTGGGAATTTCAAAGAAAAAAATAAATTGGTGCAAGTAAAGTTGGCAAACGCGACTCAGAGCAAAACAATATTGCTAACTAATATACCAATTATATTTTTAATAATAATAAAAAAATGTATTTTAAATAAATAAATATATCATATACCTTTAGAATCAGATCTAACAAGGTCTGAGAGTCGCGCCATAAGTATCGCCATGCGTTTCGCCGCCGCGATGATTTCGTTATCCTTAGACGACCACTCACGCACCGCTTTGTGGAGGTTATGGGCTGCCACCTAAAAAAAATATATACATAATCAAGTAATTAAATTATATCCTGCATATAGCAGGGTAGGCAGAGGGAACCTAGTGTTAAGACACTCCGTTCTCTTCTACCAAGTGAAATATTTGTAAAATATTATTGATTTCTTGTTATTTTAGTATATAAAAAGTTAATATTCTTTTTAACTCCACCCTTTTTACTATGTAGGGTAGGCAAAAAGAATCTAATGTCAAGATCACTGCCTACCCTGTTATATGCAGGATACAGCGTGAAGCTATGTATGTATGTATGTGTTATTTTTCTTTTGAGTTATCATGGCGTAATGGGATAGCTTTTGATTGTGAACGCGAGTGGTTGTGGGTTCGATTCCTATTTGTGGGAATGGTTACATTTAAATTATTTTCATTTTACCGTTACTGTAGAAAAAATTGCAAAGAGTCACTTAACACGTAACGTTTCGAAATCGCGCGGAGAGTAGAGATCGGAGTGTTTTTACACTAGGCTATCTCTAACTATCCTATCAAACCGTGAAGTTGTTTTTTAATTAACGTAAAAAAAAAGGAGGACCACTCAATTCGATTATTTTTTGTAACCAATCCAGAAGAACCAATTTTTATTTTTTATATGACTGTTATTGCTTTTTACGTAATCCCGTCGAAATTTAGTTTATTAATAATTATAATAGTTATCAGTGCATTATATTTAAAATAGAGTATCTTCTTAAATCAAAATATTTAATAATACATTACCAAAATCGGTTGACTCGGGTGCGGCTGCCTCCTAAATATATCCTCTCCCTCATCATCAGTGTCCGGTGGGGGAGGGCGCGGCGGGGCGCTAACTGCTGGTGGGGGAGGACGAGGGGGGGCCTGCTGTCCTCCCACGTGTAGTGCGGAGAGGGCTGCGGGGAGTGTGGGCGCGGGGGGAGGGGGAGGCGGCGCGTATTGCCGGGAGAGGGCCTCTTCTACTGATGCTGCTGCTTGGATTATCTGTGGAAGATATAGTTTATAGAAAATGAAATTTATAAATAGTGGTATGTCATTGTTTAAAAAAAAAAATTTAGTTTTGATTTGACAAATGAGTGTGAAACATATGAGTGTTAAATCGAGCAGTAGATATTAACAAGCTTACACAAGTACTCATTTTTAAAATAATTATCAAAATATTTGATTTTTTATTTAAATAGACTTTTGCAAATTAATATTTCAATAAACAAACTGAAATATTCAAATTAGCACCAATTTAAAGGCTGTTAATTTAATAAAAGTCGAAAACAAACTCAAAAGTTGCGTTTTTTCAAATGTAATACTTATTATCACTTAAATCTATTTTAAATCTTAAAGTTGATTTCCGTTGGAAGAATTGATCATATTTAAATTATTTTTATATCTTCGCACTGGTAAAACAATGCGTGGCATTAAACCACCACTTAACACGCAACGTCTCTACGTCGAGCAGAAAGTTCAAAAACTGAGTGTTTTAGTATTAGGTTCTATTTGCTTATTCTATTGTATATGAACGCCTGTCGTAGCGCAGAGGTACAAGCGTGCGACTGTAATCGTGACAGATTGTGGGTTCACACACACACTTCAGGAAATGTAGTATTTTCATTTCCTGGGTTTGGTAACAACACAAATTGAGTTCCGTCACTCAGCATATAATGCCTCAATTTGGTGGAAAGTGGGAAACTAAAATGTTGAAAAAGAACAACGCGGGATACAGAGTGAAACTGTAAAAAATACTTCTTAGAATATTCATCAGCCGGCTTAGGAGACTTTCTGAAAGTAAAAAGAGGCCCTCACTTCAATATTAGCCCTCCTTGATACTGATCCACAAGCAGTGTCTTCCAAAGCTATATACTTAGCCGTCCAATCAACAAGCGCTATGATCGCTTGTAAACTCTCCTTTCTTGGTGTTATTTTAGAAGAAAGCCTAGTAAAACTTGAGGAAGAAGGAGGGGGAAAATGATAACAAAGGGCCCCTCACCTCAGCATTCGCCCTCCTCCAGCCCGGCACTCCCGCAGTATCCCCCAGCGCGACCTGCTTGGCGGCGCGCACGGCGGGCGCGATGGCGGCCTGCAGGCGCTGCTGAGCTGCTGCGATGGCGGCCGCGAACTCTCCGTCCTCCGTGTTGTCACGCTCCGCTCCCCCCACTAGCAGCACGCGGTTGGCTAGCCTGGGAACGGAACCCTGGACTTTTAGTTTGTGAGCTATTTTAGGTTATTTTATGGTTTAACTGTATTTACTTATTCTTTATTGCACACAATATTTATATAAATGCACAAAAGGCGGACTTAATGCTAAAAAGCAGCTCTAGCAGCCAACTTTTTCATGTGGGAAATAATTGTAAGTGACTTATAAAAAAAAGTTTGTTAACAAGTAAACATTTTTTAATATTTATTCAAATACTGATTTATGCAAATACTAATTTAAGCCTTCAGTCATTGGTAAGAATGTATTGATAAAAATTAGCCTATATCATTCGTAAAAAAAATTCTGCATGTCATTCGTGAAACATACTGTTAAACAACACACAGAGACAAAAAAAAAGTTAGTTTCGTTTTATTATATCATAATTTAATATTATTAAAGAATATTACATTATAAAACATTTTAATATGCCACGAATAACTAGCTAGCGACCAAATGTAAAATGCATGTTGCTTAGCAACGTGTCACGTGTCACTTTATACAAAAATGTGTGTCAAACAAATGGTAGAGTGAGTAACATTTGTTTTAATTAAACACAATAATTTAAATGATACATCATAAAAAAATATATAAATATTCTGCACTTTTTCTCCATGTACACTATACATATGTCATTTTCATACTTCCCTTCTGTAAGAATGAAGAACGTGCTCAGGTGGTTTGGGCACGCCGAGAGGATGAGTGATGAAAGAATGGTAAGAAAGATATATGAAGCAAAGGTGAGCGGTAAGAGAGGCAGGGGGAGACCTCGATTGACCTTCGAGAACACAGTATCAATGATAGTGGATGAAGGTCACGTAAAAAGCATGAGGACTCCCAAGAGGGCATGCACGAAGAGGTTAATGACTGTGGACGAGGCGACAGAGGTATGCAGGGACCGTAGCGTTTGGCGCTCCGGAACTCTGACTACCCCGCTAGGAATAAGCGTGAAGTTAAGTTAAGCCTTCTGTATGTTTTCCTTCAAATATTAATGTAATATATACGAACGTCACCAATAATAAATAAGAAATATTCTTTATTGCACACCAGAAAGATAAAAATAAAAACACCTCAATATTTATCATAGCACAATGGCCGACCTTATCGCTAAGAGAGCGATCTCTTCCTACCCTTTAGGTAGAGGAGAGAATGTATGGAATCAAATTAAATATATAAATAATGTACCTGGCAATCGCAGACGTGTTGTCGACCATCTTTTGAGAATCATTGTTTCTGATGGCGTCTTCACACAAATACGTGTGTTTTTGCATTAACTCACCTGAAAACAAAAAATTCTTTACGCTTAATACCGCATACTAGGCTAACAGAACAAAGAGAACTTAAGTAGCGGAACTGAACGCCGCGCTTTGTCTAACCAGAGCGGAAAAATGAAAGAAACTTCAAATATAATCATTTACCTCGAGCGAGAATCGAACCTACAACCAATCGCATTTACAAGCAGACGTTGTTTTACTGCACCTGAATGACCTCATTTCTCGTCATTAATGACATATTTTGTTGTGAAATCGGGACCAAGCGGAACTCAACGCCGTGTTATGTCTTGTAAATCTTTATATAACAAAGTTAGTGTGGGTTCATTTCCCGTCTAGAGTAACTTACCAGCAGTTCTCACAAAGTCTAGTGGGTCGACCGCTTGGTCACACAGATCTCGACAGCGAAGTATGGCGTCTGAGTATTGATTCTTTAAATTGTTGAAATGTTCTTCTGCTACCTGCAATTTAATTAATAGTATATCTTTAATTTCAAATACTAATTTTTTATATGTATTTTTTTTTATTTCCATTCAGTTTTTACATACATAGTTTCACGCTGTATCCCGCATATAGCAGGGTAAGCAGAGGGAACCTAGTGTTAAGACACTCCGTTCCCCACTTTTCGCCGAATTCAGGCATTGCGTGCTGAGTGGCGGAACTCAACGCCGCGCTTTTTTACCAAATTCAATAAATGAAAAATGTGAGAGAGTTTAAAATTAAAATTCTCATTCTTTGGGTATGGTGACAGTTTGATAGTAGCAGGATTCGAACCCCCTTTTCAGTACCCTAAGCCCTCTAAACTTCCATCTAAACTTCCAACTATACGATTATTATAATTTTTATCTCTTTTATTCAAATTCAAAAAAGTTTTATATATTTATTTATTATTTATTCACATACTATTTTCATTTATATATAAAAACATAGAATCTTACTTTGCTTTCAGGATAGTTGAAACGAATTTTTCCAGCACAGATTAGTTGCGGTGACAATTTCTCCACCTGCGACAAAAATAACAAAAAAATGTATGAAAAATATTAAAACTTTATCAAAAAAATGTGTTTATGTGTAAGTGCTATGTTTATGTATATATGTGTAAGAGTTATGATCATGTATCGTGCGTGTCGTCGGTGTGTATTTGTGTGGGATGTCTGTGTGTGTGTATGTGTGTATGTGTGCGTTTGTGCTTGTGTGTGTGTGTGTGTGTGTGTTTGTCTCTCTGTGTTTGTGTGTGTGTATGTGTGTGTGTTTGTCTCTCTGTGTTTGTGTTTGTGTCTGCGTGTATACCTTTATCTATATGTGTTTGTGTGTATTTGTCTATCTATGATTGTGTGTCTATATGTGTATCTTTGTCTCTATTATTTGTGTGTCTATATGTGTATCTTTGTCTGTCTGTGTTTATGTGTGTATATACATACCTCCCAGCATTATAAACAGTTGATCAGCCAATCGTTTATTGTGCCTTTAAACCAGCCGCCACGGAAAGCTGGCGGCGGCGGCGGCGCGGGCGCTAAACGCCGACAAACGCCGCGCCGCGCTGTTGTAGCGTTGTTTTCGACCTGAGTTCGGGGTCACAGCTATAAGGTTTCAATATATTTTTAAGTTGTTGTTCGCATACATAAGGTACGAAACATATAGAATGACTTTTTAAAGTATAAACACACACTTTGAAAATGAAAATATTTTTACGAAATATTTAAGACTCCAGGAAATGTGTACAAGTTTAGTACTTTCATTTCCTGGGTGTGGTATCATAAAGCGCGGCGTTGGAGTTCCGCCACTCAGCACGCAATACCTTAATCTGCCGGAAAGTGGGAAACGGAGTGTTTTAAAGACTACGCCCTCAGGTTCCTCCTGCCTAACCTGCTATATGCGGGACAGCGTGAAACTATGTGTATATATTTATTTTTTAATTCAATTCATTACAAAAGCATTTTTTTCTTTATTCATGGAACTATTATTTTTGTTAAATATATAATTAATTATTAATAAAATAATATATATACCCACGGGGTGCATTAACAGCATCAGTAAAATGCCTTAAAGCTGGGCGCTGCCATCTATGAAGCCCTCCACCACGCGGTTAACAAACTCCGCACGTTCCATACTACGCTTTAGACCATGTAGCTTGTCAGTTAGTTCCCCCTGCAAAATAATATCAAATGTTATTAATTTATCTAATTATACATATAAACATAATCTACACGAACATAAGTAATAAAAAAAAAAAAAAAAGAAAACAGTCGGTGAGAATCTCACCATAGTTTTAAGATACAATTAAGTAATTCTATTTAAGTATGCTGCAAATAAAAACTTAAAAATTAAAAGGCACGGCAAGTTTGAGACTGTGGATGTAATTTAATTCATAAAAAATATATCATAATTTCACGCTGTATCCAGCATATATCATTGTAGGCAGAGTGGAACCTAGTGTTATTACACTCTGTTCCTCACTTTCCGCCGAATTGAGGCATTGCGTGCTGAGTGGCGGAACCTCAACGCCGCGCTTTCTTTGCCTTGTAACCAAACTTTTTGGTTCCTATCTATACAAGAAATAGTTTAAAAACATGAATATTACCTAGTACATGGTGCAGCCTGTCCTGAGTCCCCGCGTCCGAGGCGCAAAGATCTGGAGAGTTGGTCGGAGAGACGCTGCACTTCCGCGCAGAGCTGCATCACTTCCGCTTTCTCTCTGCCTTGGAGGTTGTCTATCTAATGGGTGAATTAATAAAAATAAAGTAATATATAAAAAAAATATCTCACAAAATCTATATAAACAAAATTCCCTGGTAGGACTGTTAATATAAAGGGTTGCTCACACCTGCTATAGTATATCATAATAAATATTAACTCACGAGTTGTCCCTGCGAAACGATACTGTTGATGGCCTTCTGTCCTTCAGCGCGGGTCGCGGGGTCTGCTGCCGGGTGGAGCAACCATTTGTGGGCCGTTTCCAATCTAAATAACAATAATAAAAAAAATAAAATAAACAGTGTTGTTAGTATATTAAGTAATTTTGTTGCGACTGACTGTAAGCGATAGTGATTGTGAGTTCGACTCCCACTTGTGGCAATGATTATATTTAATTTTCTTTGAATTCCCTACTTTGGTAAAACAAAATGCGGAGAAAGAACCCTCATGTCTAACCCCTCCATTCTCCTTGCCTGTATTAGATACATGTGACATGTATTGTGGCGTAATTTAAATCCGCTTTTTTGTGTTTATAATTCAATTATTTTTATTTCTACTCTCCTGGTTCTCTCTACATTATCTCTGCCTACCTTGCTATATAAAAGAAAATGAATAATATGCTAACCTAGCAGCAATAGTCTTCCCTCCTTGTTTCTCAGCAGCTCGTACTCCTTCATTCACGATGCCCTCCACATCGTTGACTTGATGCTTTAGTTCTGATGATAGGTTTTGGGCCTGGAAACATTAAATATTATAGGCAATTATGAATAAACATCGGACAAAATTTATTAAAAAATTAAAATACGAAAATTTCAACGTAACAGGATTCGTACCCGTATCCCTTTTTGAAATTCGTCAAATTGATATAACCAATTAAGCCTTACATTCTGATCAAATGTCGCTCGCTAACCTCAGATAGTAAATAATATTAATAATAACGCCTGTCGAGGCGCAGAGGCACAAGCGTGCGACTGTAAACGCTACAGGTTGTGGGTTCGATTCCCACTTCAGGAAATGGAATTTTTAATTTCCTGGGTTTGGTAACAAGGCAAAGCGCATCGTTGAGTTCCGCTAGCGGAAAGTGGGGAACGTAAATTTTAAAAGAACGCAGTGTCTTAACACTAAGTTGTATTTGAAATTCGGGATAAAGCGTGAAGCTGGAAATATTTTTAAAAATAATAAACTCACCTTAGGCTCCATTCCACGTCCAAACTGTCGTTCATCGCATAGTACGTCTGCGTTATAACCACCGGATCTAAAAAAACATAATATATATGTAATAATTTATTTTTATTTTCTTCTTCAGCTAAAACAAAATTTTGAGTTGGCATTGAGTTCTGTCACTTAACCCATAATATTTCCATTCAGGGTGGAAAATAGAGGAAATAGAGTATTTTTAGAATAGGTATAAAAATGTAACTTTACAAAGTATGCATTATCAGCTTATCCAACTTAAATATTGTCATGGATATACTATTAGTATTACTCTAAGCACGCCATGCGTCAAATTGGCGGAAAGTGGGGAACAGAAATGTAAAAGAGCTTTTTCTTCGTCGAGTGTCTTAACACTAGGTTCTCTATGTTCGTTTGCCTACTCTGCTTTTGTGTGGGACACAGTGGAAAGCTTAAAAAAAATGTACTATTGTATCTAGGTACAATATCTTACGTGGCTTATGTGTTTGATGTTATTAAAAGTGTAAATCACACATTTAGAATAGAAGTGCGTTTCTAAGTGTATTTGGTACCAAATATCTAAAATGTTAAATTTTTCACAAAAATTTCATTTGACAAAAATATATTTCTAAGTGGTCCTCACAAAACATATAAAGTGTAAAACCACACTCTTTTCACAAAAGTGTATTACCAAGAGCAAAGTGTATATCATAGTGCATATTACCTGGCATGTCGTCGCAGCGCGTCCGCGTCTCTCGCGGCCACGTGGTCGGCGGCGCGCTGCGCGGACGTCAGCACGGAGCGCAGAGCACGCTCCCCCACGGTGTTGCGGAGGGCCCCCGCGTCCTACACATATATGTATGGCTTTTAAACTTATAATGCCTTTATTACCCGACTTCAAAAATTTTAATGATTTTTTTTATATATATTTCCAGACTATATAGTTCTCATTTAAGTTAATTAATTTGGAACGGATAAAAATGAATTTTATGGATATAAAAATGAACGTAAATAAAAATTTAAATTTAATATGTAATTAAATAACATTATTACGAATAACCAAAGAACTACTAATCAAATTTCCGTAAAATGAAATGGAATCACATCAAAAGCACTAACTATTAAATAAAAAAACCAATCAACATTGGTTCACCCAGTAAAAAGTTAAACATACAAAAAAAACCAGTCGAATTGAGAACTTCAACTTTTTTTGAAGTCGGTCAAAAACTTTTACATATCCATACAAAACAAATTACACCAAAATTAAAAAAAAACAATTTTGTTCTAAAAAACATATATTTACTTACATTAAGAAACTCATGCGCAGCGGGTGCCTTATTATGTATGACACTTTGTAACGCCTTTAGGACCGCTACATTATCCTTCTCTCCGCCGTCCTCTACGTAAGAAGTGAGTTGTAACACTCTGCAAGTTATCAATTCATATATTATTATACGAGCACGTGTAAAAATAAATAATTCAAAACCTGTAATATATAATCTGCAATGGCGGGGGTGAAGATTTTAAAAATTTAAGCCAGTAGGCTTAGGGAAGCCTGTATATTTAGGTAAGCCGGTATATATGAATAGAATTTTAAGCTTTTTTACAATACCACTCCCAACTACAACAACGAATATTTTGTTTGGTGGTAGGAAGTTCTTCCCCCGTCTGGCTCGCGACCACTGTCATGTCAAAGACAAACCGCTAAATATCTTGTGATGTGTTCCGGTTCGATGGCATGTAAGCCAGGTTTTCCCCTTTCCCACCCATCCTTTCCCCAAAATGTGGTAATTTCCTCTAGGTTGGCAACACATTTACAACATCTCTTGTGTTGTAAATGCTCATGGGCGAAGGTAACTTACCATCAGGTGGTCCTTCTGCTTGTTTGCTATCCGTTATCATTAAAAAAAAAACTTTTTTCGACCTTCTTTTGTAGGTTTCCCTATTCTGCTAGTAGATTTGCCATTAATTCATTGTAATTTACAAAAGGTAAGTCGATGGGAACCGTGTAATACGGATGCTTCGCCACTGATGATATGTTATATTTAACTTTGATCAAGTTCTCTCCGACTATCCTACTATGCAGAATAATATACTATCTCACCTTATAATCTCATGTATTTCATCGGCCATGCGCTGCGCTAAGTAATTCCTGTTTTCAGCTGCATCTTCTATACCTTTGCCACCTAACAATAAAAAATAAATAAAATAAAATCACTATCTTAAATATATATATAAGTGCATGAATATTTTGATAAACCAAATATATTTTTATGGACAGGCATTATTAAATTTTATCTATAATTTTTGTTTTTATATAATTTAAATATGTTTTTACTCGAGTCTTTGATTTGCTTGATTTTTTTATTTAGTTCATAATTATAAAAAAAATCCGCATAAATATCATTAATTTTATATTATGTTGCAATCTTTTAAGCCAGAGGTGAACAACCTTTTTTTAACAAGGGGCCTATCTAAATTTCGTTTTTTTTTTCGGGAAAACCTTTTCAAAGATATTTAAAATGGTAGAACTAAATATAAACGAGAGAATATCTATATCTGTAATATAAATAAACGTTAGCGGGATGGGTTAGGTTGTGGGTTCGATTTCCACTCGGGTGATTATTTTCAAATTATATTTTCATTTTTCCGTTCTCATTAGACAAAGCGTGTCGAGCTCGTCTCTTAACAGGCAATGTCTAGAATTCATACGTGTTTAAAAAGTAAAATAAAAACTCTATAGTAAACTAAGTAAGAGCAACTGCCTTCCTCTGCGGTGGTAGCTTCCGTTAGGACTGACACTACTGACATCTTTTGTAAATTGACGATTCATAAGTGCTTGTAATAGCCTATTTGAATAAAGAATATTTTGATTTGATTTGATTTAAACATATAAAGCCTATATTAAGCAAAACCTACCTTCAGACAGTATATGTATATATATTTTCATAGAACATATAAGCACTGGCGCCAATTTCTTCACACTCTCCAAGCAACTTGTCAAAGTCTCCGCGTGCGGAGGGTGAGTTAGTTCTGACGCTCGGGACGCTACCTAAAAAAAATTGATTGTTTTTTTTTTAAATTTCATAGTAAGTAATAGAAATAAATCTATAAATATATTTAATGATCTAAATTGTCTATATATAAATATAATGTGAACTTCAAATTCATTTATTTAAATTTCAAATTGCTGCATTTACATTTTTTTGCAAAATTTTCATTTATTCATTAATCATTCAAATTCGTTCATTTAAACTTCAAATTTGATCTTTTGATTTTTAAATATGGATGTATTTGAAGGTAAATAAATAAACAAGTTTAAAATCCCATAAGATTAATTTGGTTAAAAAACTGTCTTAAAATTTCAAAAAAGGATCATTTTAAATAAGTCACTAAATATACATATATATTTAAAAAAAAAATAAAAAAAATTACATTACCTCTCTAGCTGCCTTAGACAAAGCAGGAGAAATATCTCTAAGAAACTGCACGAGGTCTTCCATCGTGTCTATAACTTCTGCTACACCCAAATAGTCTAAAACCTTAAAATAAATAACAGTTTATTAATAAACGTACTTCTAAAAAAAAACAAAGAACTTAGTGTCAAGACACTCCGTCGTTCACTGTCTGAAATTGAGACATTACGTGTTGATTAACGGAATTCATCATCGCTCTTTGTCTTAACAAAGCGGGAAATTAAAAATAATTTAAATATAATCATTCGACGAATGGTGGGTGATTCTTCAAGATTTTGTCCTTTTCTGATTCATATGTGCCTGTCGTGGCGCAGTAAACGCGATAGGTTGTAGGTTCGATTCTCACTCTAGGAAATGTTAGTATTTTCATTTCCTGGGTTTGGTTAAGCGCGTTAACAAGGCAAAACGCGGCGTTGAGTTCCGCCACTCAAAACGCAATGTCTCTATTCGGCGGAAAGTGGGGAACGGAATTGTTGTAAGAGAACGGAGTGTCTTAACACTAGGTTCTCAGGTTCCCTCTGCCGATATATGCGGGATACAGCGTGAAGATAAGAAAAAATGATTCATATGGCCAAAAATTTTCGACATTTTTAACATAATAAAACGTGTTCCTTGAAAGTAGGTGAGATAGACAGCATTTACTCACAACTTGTAACAGTTTTCAGTGACCTAAGACTAATATTATAAGTAAACCGATCGTATTCATTTTTTTTTATATATATACATACATATTTATTATATAAATTATGAATATATATTTGTATAGTCTATTTATGTTTTTTTGTAAATCTTTTTTTATTTATTTAATATTTTTGTATATGTGTATATTTGTATGTAGGTATGGTATATTATATATTTATTATGTTTACATATATTCTATTGGATGTCTATTTTTTTATTATTCTTTGCTTTTTTTGTACTTTAATCCCGCCTGTAACATACTCATCCACTTCCACAGGTTGACTGGAAGGGATCTCTTTCAGGGATAAGTCCACCTTTGTAAACTAAAAAATGTATTTACTTTTTCTCATGTATTTTAAGTACAATAAAGAAAATATAAAAAAGATAGGGACCTCATATATATGTTTTGTGAGTCAGGTAAAGAATGAAATCTTGAAGAAATATCCGTATCGTACCTATTCATCCCATTTCCAATCAGACGGTGTGATGCCTACCCGAGTTATTTTTTTACTGCCTCACGCTTTACCCCCATAGTAGACAGAACCAAGACAATCTGTTCTTCACTTTCCGCCTCAATTCTTGATATTGCATGCTGGAACTCAACATCGAGTAATCTTACTGGCGGAGCAAATGAAATTAGTTTAAATATAATCATTTCCCCGAGCGAGAATTGAACCCACAACGCTTGTATCGCTGGTTTCTGTGTATACACTCGTTGAAGTGATTTAGTAAGTATGATTTAGTAAGTTTACCTTTTTGCATTCCTTTACAATTTTCCTAACTTCCGATTCATCAAAACACAGAAGAAGAGCAGATGTTCCTTGTAGAATACCTCGGGAACCTTCTATGAGCTTCTTTCTGTGAAACATACATAAAACAACTAATAGCAACAAAAAAAAATTGAATGTAAAAAGTGTCTTAAAAAATATATATTTTTAGCTTTTCTTTATGACTAACGTTGTACAATGCGGCAGCATCTAGCTGTAAACGCATGGTTGTAGGTCCCCATCAACACGCGATATCTCACATTAGGGCGGAAAGTAGAAAACGAAGGGTATTCAATATCCTGATATGCTAAAAAAAATGTAAAGTTGCTTATTTTGATTCATTGAATTCTCATAAAATAGCTGACTCGATATTAATTGTTTGTATGTGTATGAGTATTTAAAAAAAAAAAAAATTG
>JAKGSA010000644.1:0-58692 GCA_033558755.1 Philaethria dido
AATTGTAACAAACCCATAAAATTTAATTAAATATCCAACTAACTACAATATTATAACAAACGCGAAAGTGTGTATTCATCCTTATGAATAGATGTTTCTTGTTCTTTCACGCAAAAATTATTAATTAAATACAGTAATATAGCTTAAACATGAGTATAACACATACTTAGCTTCACGCTTCTTTCCCAGAGGGAACGCTACGGTCCCTGCATACTTCTTTCGCCTCGTCCAGTCATTAACCTCTTCATACATGCCATCAGGAGAGTTCTCATGTGTTTTACGCGACCTTCTTTCAGTCATCACTGTATTCTCAAAGGTCAACCGAGGTCTTTCTCATACCGTTTTAACTGTCACTCAGCACGCAATGACTCAATTCGGTGAAAATTGGAGTACGGAAATGTTAAGAAAACGGAGTGTCTTAACACTAGGATCCTCAGATTTCCTCTGCCTACCCTGCTATGTGCTGGATACAGTGAAGCTAAAAATAAAAAAAATAAAGAAAGCTAGAGTTATTTAAACTTAGAATATATTTAATTTAATATGACAATAAATCACAAATGACGTTTATGAAGAAGCGGCACATGTTTCCCGCCAAAAGGTGACATTGTCATTTATCACGATCCGTATGTATTTTTACGTGGCGTTGACTTAACCGCATTCAGCCGATTACATGAAAAATAGGTCACACGTAGTAATAATTTAAGGAATTGTAATTTTTAATTATTATTTTACGTGTACTTATGAGACATATTTTTTGTACAGGAGTCATGCAATATTATATGTAATCACCTTTACACAACTGGCTTTTAATATTATTAATGAAAAATTATAAAACTTGTAACACAAGATTGTTTTGTTAGGTACATACCTAACATCACCACATAACTTTTTACTGGATGGACCGATTTCGATGATTCTTTTTTTATATATCTGTCGTTTAGTTAGTGAGTTTTTCGTAATAATTAATGTCAATAATTTTACTTTTCAGTGCATTTTATTACAAGTCAGTTTTCTTTTGTTATTGTTCTACTTAAATTATAAATGCAAAAGTTTGTAAGAACAGATAGATATTTTTGACTCTTACACTCAAAAACTATAGAACGAATTCAAAAGAAACTTTACAGTAGCATAGTTATGTAATATATCGGTATACCAGAAAATATAAAACCTAAAAAACGTGTCGGTGAAGCCACGAGCAAAAGCTAGTTATTTATGAAAGTTCTTAATATTTTTACAGCTACAGTTAAACTTACAGCTAATATAGGAAAAACCGTAAGGTTATAAAAGAATAAATATAAAAACTCAATAAACATAAATAAACATACTATGATAATATTAAAAAAATTAAACAATTCCATTCACAATTTATTCGTTGGTTTCCACGCTTACAAACACTTTCACTAAACACGCTGCCATAACGTAAATGCGGCGTGCAAATGAGCCCTTAACACGCGACGGGTGATTAAAGTTTCACAAATAGCCGACCCGCCCAATTTAGCCACGTTGAAAATAGATAGGGGAGGAATTACTATATATGTATAATGTATGAAATTACGTAATTATAATATTAGTATCATTATATTAATACGTGGAAAAAAACTTGGAATCTCGTTTTGTGATAATTATTTTTTTTTACAAAGAAAGACATTGTATCATTATTACGGATAACTTAAAATTGTTCGTCAGGTCTTAACTAAATTTAAATGGGATCACATCAAAAGCACTAGCTATCATATAAAAATGAATCATCATAATCAGTTCACCTAGTAAAAAATTATGCGGTAAAACAAATCATAATTCTAATTGAGAACCTAACAAACTCAGTCACACCAGGTTGAATTAACATTGTTTAAGAAAATATACCTAAATATTGTCCCAAATAAAATTCGAAACTATTAACATAGGTCATAAGTGTTGGCTTTTTACTATATAACACGTGAAAGAAAAAATTCGAGTCCTTTCAAAGAAAAATATAAGAACAAAGAAGTATAGCAATAGTAATTATTGTTATTGGCAATTATTGCCATAAACATGTAAGGAAGGAGTGTAGAAAGCCAGTATTATTCCTAGTATGCATATATTAACATGATTAGGCACTGTAAACGCGACAGCTTGTGGGTTCGATTCCCACTCTATAAAATGAAAATTTTAAATAATATTTAATATTTTCATTTCCTGGGTCTACACAACAAGGCAAAGCGCGACGTTGAGTTCCGCCACTCATGCCTCAATCCGGCGGAAGCGTAAAGTGGGGAACGGAAATTTGGAAAAAGAACTGAGTGTCTTAACACTAGGTTCTCAGTTTCCGTCTGCCTACCCTGCTATGTGCGGGATACAGCTTGAAGCTAGAAAAAAAACTACCTTATATGTACAATGTCACATGTATTGCTATGGGAACAAATATTTCGCAAATATTTTTTAAATATTTTAATATTAAAAAGCACCTCCAAGCTTCATCCCGTAGAGCAGGGTAGTCATAGAGAACCTAGTGTCAAGACACTCCGTTCACCGCTTTCCGCCCGGATAGTTAATATTACTAGAGCTAATAGAAATATTTCCATGAAGTAGAATAATCCGTCAAGACATGGTATTAGCAACTTTTACTACTCAGTTATTTGGATTAACGACTTAAGCTATATAAGTAGAAGGACAGTTATCTAACTTAATAAACTATTACTTAACACTTTGGTATATATATCACATAATATAAATATGTGTACACACATAAAAAAAAATAAAAAATAAAAGTGGGGAACGGAGTGTCTTAACACTAGGTTCTCAGGTTCCCTCTGCCTACCCTGCTATATGCGGGTTACAGCGTGAAGCTAAAAAAAAAACTTTATGCTGTATCTCACATAACACAATTTGTGATATATCGTGTTAAGCGAATGAACTTAACAGCGTGCTTTGTCTTGATAGAGCGGGGAAATGTAAATAATTAAGAAATAATCGCATTCTCCTAGGAAATGGAACCCACCGAATAGAATAAAAATGAAATAAATAAATAATATATTTTTTCAGCTTTTACTTTCAAATGGCCAGAGAGAACCTAGAGTCTTGTTCTCTACATTCTATCGAAAATAGAGACATTGACGGCAAGACATTAGCTTTTTTCTGCCTGCATTTCTATCTAAAGAAAAAACACAGTTTCAACTTCAAGCTATTTCACAACGCTGCGTTTAATCTTACCAAAGCGAGGAAATTAACATAATTTAAATAAGATAACGTCTGTCGCAATCGTAAAGTCACAAGCGTGCGACTGTAAACGCGACAGATTGTGGGTTCGATTCCCACTCCAGGAAATGGTATTTTTATTAATGCTGTATGCACGACACAGCGTGAAGCTTTGTATGTACATACATACGTAACGTACGTACGTACGTACAAATAAGATAATGCCGCCGAATGGGAATCGAACCCACAACCAATCGCGTTTAAAGTCTCACTGCGCCACGATGACCTCAAATAAAATTCCTCGATCTAAAAAAAATATGTATGAACGAACTTTCGTTGGTGTAAATTCTTAAATATTAATCACACACGATGATTGATAGGAGTTGTGGAACTAATGGCGTATTCCGCTAACGTTTACTCATTTTACTCGCAGTGTTGATTAATACTGCTATTTGGTATCGGCGACGTCACCATTTGTTACTGTATGGATATAATAACAAACCCTGAACATAGGTCGTAGCGCAGTGGAACAATTTGACTGTAAATTTGATTGGTTGTGTGGGAGTTCGATTCCACTCGGAGCAATGATTATAATTCAATTATTTTAACTTTCTGGTAAAGATAATACACGGCGTTGAGTTCCTCTATCACACATTTACTGCAATGTTTCGATTTCTAGCGGAAAGCGAAGAACAGGATGTCCTGATTATTACTTTTCTATATTTATGGTATGCAAGCAAAAAGCATTAGAAAATTACGAAAATATGAATCTTCACGTATCTGGGAGTACATATCATATTTTCAACTCAAAATGAGAACCAGCATGAATTTGTGTCGGAATGAAATTAGATTCTTTGCCACCTCTAACCATTACGTTACTGTTCTATTTTTGATCAGGTAAACAAATAATAAAAATAAAAAATATATATATTTATCTTTCGCCTGCATAGTTCTAAAGACATTGTGGCCCACCGTTGGCAAGATAACGCTACTCTTTTGTCAAATTTAGACTGAAGAAACAAAACATTTTCAATGTATATATTACTCATTATCCACCACAGAATCAAACCTGTAACTACCACATACATGCAGATTCTTTGCGCCACAACTTAAAAAAAGATATAATCTCGAAATACCTGTGTATGAAGTATTAACCTCGTTAGAGTATCCACACTTGTCAGACACTCCGAGTATATAAGTGCTGAATATCATAAAATACAATAAAGGAGAATACATTATTCAGGCGGCCCATACAAAAAATGGCATAAGTATAAAAAAAAAACATAATAATAAGTGGGAACGGTGTGTCTTAACATAGGTTCTCCAGGTTTTCCTCTCCCTACCCTGTATGCGGGATACAGTGAAAAGCTAAAAAAATAATAATAATAAAACGCCTGTCGTGGCATAGAAGGGCTGGCGTGCGACTGTAAGCGTGACAGGTTGCGGGTTCCAATTCCCACTGCAAATGGAATATTTCATTTCCTGGGTTTGTAGCTAAAGGCAAAGCAGCGCCTTGTGAGTTCCGCCATTCAGCACGCAATGCTGCCGCCAATTTGACGGAAAGTGGGAGCAGATGTCTTAACACTAGGTCCCTCTGCCTACTACCCTGCTATATGCAGAGGAATACTTTACTATATGCGGGAAGGGGGACTATGTATGCTTATGTATGTATGTGATAATTAATACTTACTTGTTCACCCTTTTTACCTTATTAAGACAAATCAGAGAGAGCCCAGTGGCGTGTTAAGACTCTACATTCTCCACTTTTCACCTATAATAAAAAAATGACTTTTGAGAGTAGGGAATTCAACGCCGTACGTTGTCTTAGAAAAAATGTATTTACGGTCAAATGCATTTCTACTCCGTAACAATGGTCTCACTAAAATCTAATTATTACCCTAGTTACTTTTATGGGAAAAATACAACAGGTTAAAAACAGATAAACAAAACTTGCCTTTATCTATGTATAAATACGTGAAGCAAAAACTTTGTACCCCTTTTTACGAGTACGAACGGAGGGCATGAAACTTGCTACACTTATAGTTTATATAGAGAGAAGGAATTACCCAGAATGCTAACATTTTTTAAAATAATGCATAAAAGTATATTAAATTAATAAAATAAACGTTACACACACTACCATGTTCGACATCCATGTTTATATAAAGTGACAAAATACATTGGTAATGACATGTCAACGTTGTTAACGCATCAACGAGATGCTAGTATAATACATAATGTTTCATTTAATTTTTTTTTTTTTATTTAATTCTTCTATACATACCAATCTCTTTATCCTCCGGAGGATCACACTTAAGTTCTCTTCAAAATATCCAACACTTTCATCTATATTAAAATTTTACAAGAATTTTATAAACACTACTTAAATAATACTAATTTTATTAGATAGAGAAAAACACCAAAATATATTGGCTATTTGGTAATTACCAAAATATATACTCGTATACCAAAATATATTATTGCCTGTCGTGGCAACGCAAGAAACACAAGCGTGCGACTGTAAACGTGACAGGTTCGATTCCCACTCAAGAAAATGTAAAATTTAGTATTTTCATTTCTTGGGTTTTGGTAACAAGGCAAAGCGCAGCGTTGAGTTCCGCCACTCAACACGCAATGTCTCAATTCGGTGGAAAGTGGGGAATGGAATGTGATGAAAGAGAGATGGAGTGTCTTAAGAATAACTTTACATTTATTTTTAGAAAACTATGGAATGAATCATTAAGAAAAAGCGTAAAGGTACAGACCACGTTTCCACTTAGTGATCATAAGAATCTGAATGTGTGAGGAAGAAATAAAGAATTAGCTAACTAAGGTTAATCAACACTCATACACGAAGCCTCTTATTTTTTTGAAAAGGTTACGATCATGCAGATTATTATACAGCGCAATGAATTATTTTTTTATTAAGAATTGCAACATTCTATTAAGCTACAGAGAAAATAAATAGATAACAGAGGCTATCATGATGTAATGGCACAGTGTATTATTTTAAACACAGTTGACTTCAAATTTTTACTCCAGGATATGATTATAGTTACTTAGTTTCATTTTTCTCCCGCTCTGTGGGGCCAAAATATTTGTATCGTTACTGAAAATTTGTATGGTAATTGATAAGCGCCTGATACTGAGCGTAAGTGCAACTAAGGTTTTCCCATACAAAATGCTTTTGATACCGATGCGAATACTTTGTTCCAAGTTTTCGTGCTTGCCCTAGAGATAAGAGAAAGCGCGACGTTGAGATCCATCACTCTATCCAATTCGAGTAGAAAGTGGAGAACGAAGTGTCTTGACACTAACTTCTCTGACCACTCACCATGCTTTGTGGAAAAAAGCGTGAAGCTAAAAAAACAGTTTTGTATATACAATTTTTTGCAATGAAAAAACATTTTTGACTTACACCACTTCGCACGAACATCATCAATTAAATATCCATAACCATTAAACTTGCATATGTTAAGAGTTCACTAGAATACAGTTATTAATATCGAAGCAACATTGTCGATCATATTATGTTGTGGGAAACAAAAAATATTTTTAATTCAATATATAAAGTGGGACATACAAAGCTCAAGGGGGCCACTACTCAGTTGTCATGTGGCATTGTGGCACAATTTGAATAGCCATTTGTTCATAGTTGTTTTGGGTTCGATTTCCATTTGAAGTAGTGCCTGTATGGCTTTGGCAGTTACACGTTTTATTCTGCATAGCAGGGTAGATCGTAAGAACGAGAAAGCAACGAGAGTGGCGGAACACAGCAGTTTACATTGCGTTACAAGAGCGAATAAAAAATAACTTAAATATACACCTTTCAACTTTCTTATAATTATAATAGCTTCAATTAAGTTTTCTAGATTTTTTAAGAGTGTTTCGTCGCACAATTTTGGCTGAATCAGCACTTGCTTGCTGAACAACTGAACGTCGATCTGTCAATATTCTGGTAATACATTGAGTCTCTTACTGTTTTGATCTTTAACTTTATATTAAAAAAAAAACATTTTTTGATGTTTTTACATACATTGTTATCCTCAATATAACGAACACAAAAAAGAAGGTATTATTTAATCTGGTACAGATTAATTTTTGTTTATATAGAGCCTAGAGAAAATTAATACGTAAAACCAACGCATTCGACAAAACTACTAACTTTAATAATTCGGCATAATGAACAATCTTTGTTAATATCACCACAATATCTGTAAAGACGCGTTCATTCGACATTCCACTATGAATTCCTAGCCACATCTATAATTTGATAGGACCTTCTCTAGAAATGTGCTCAAATAAGTTTTCTGAGTGTAAGTAACATGTATGGCATTACCTTAACTTATTAGTATTGGCGTTAACCAACAAATTAGACAAGACTCCGGTTTTACATTTACTTTATTCCAATATTATCCAATTATATATATCATTTCAATCCTTATTGTAAGCCAGCCATTTCAGCGCATGACACAATAATCCTTTTTCCCGCCAATGCGCTAGGTATTGGCGGGAACCACAGATAAAAAAACATGTAGTTATCATTGTAACAATACTTCGCGTTAAACACCCAAACAATGTAATCATATTTTAAAATAATATCAAATATAATCTTAAATTATGCTAACATTAATAATATTAACTTATTACTGTAAATAACTTTTTAAAAGTTAAATTTAAAAGAAAGAAGTAGAATTGTAATATATAGACTGCAAGCGTTTCTAACATGTTCAAAAGAAAATATTTAATTGTGATTGTTACTTAAAAATAGTTTGAATCATAACTTTTACTTTAATTCTGATATACGTTGCGGTGTTGAGTTCCGCCACTCAGCACGCAATGCCTCAATTCGGCGGAAAGTGGGGAACGGAGTATCTTAGCACTAGGTTCCCTCTACCTACCCTGCTTTATGCGGGATACAGCGTGAAGCTGTATGTTGAGAATGAAAATAATTTACCAATTATTACCCTGAGTGGGGTTGGAACCCACAACCTTTCGCGTTTACAGTCACACGCTGCTTTGTCACACGGAGTGCCATGATATTAGTTTCTATATGCCTACCATGCTAACAGCGAAATACTCCTAAAAATAATATTGTTACCTACTCTCACTCTTATTTATAAATTGGTAGTGTCTAGTGCCTAGTAACCTATATGTCTCTTTATATAAACATGGATGATAAACCATGGTGGTGTGTGTAACATTTATTTTATTAATTTAATATATATTTTATGCATTTAACGCCTGTCGTGGCCCAGAGGCACAAGTGTGCGACTGTAAAGCGACAGGTTGTGGGTTCGATTCCCACTCCAGGAAATGAAGTATTTTCATTTTCTGGGTTTGGTAACAAGGCAAAGCGCGGCGTTGAGTTCCGCCACTCAACACGCAATGCCTCAATCTGGCAAACTGGAAAGTGGGGAACGGAATTGTTGAAAGAGAACGGAGTGTCTTAACACTAGGTTCTCAGGTTCCCTCTGCCTACCCTACCTATATACCCTATATGCGGGATACAGCGTGAAGTTTTATGCATTATTTTAAAAAGATCATTTATTTCATTTTCATTCATCATTATCATTGTGCACTCCTTCGCTATATAAACTATAAGTATGCCAAGTTTCCTTACTCACTCCGCCAGCGTAATTTTGTTAAAAAGGGGTACAAAGTTTTGGCTTTACGTACTAATATATAAATAATACGTATGTATATATTTTTTATTACATACAAAAATTTCTAATATATAGGTTATCGATACATTTATAGTATGTTTACTCTACCGTAGTGTTGCCAATTTATCTAAAAGGCGTCATAAGATAGATGACAAGCCATGTTCTGACGAAGGGCGAACTGGCTATTAATATCAAATTATGAGATATTGAACTCTAAAACACTTGAAATCGCTTGTACATTATATGTTTGAGATATTTGTTGTATTTTATTGTTGTGAGGTAAGAGATGTAGAGAGGAGTTGTGTTAACTTATGGATGAAGAAAATAAGAATCTTTATTATTTTTAATAAATATCGGAAATATTAAAAATAGGGAAGACATCAGAAAAAACATTTTTAGAAAACGCATAAAAATTTTTAACAATGTTTTTCTTGTCTTAGGTAAACACCTAATCAAACGATTACCACTTTAAAAATTGCATTCTCTAATGCCAAACGATTGACCTTAGGAATAGGCTTTGGATAGTATTATTTTCTTTTTATAGCTTCACACTGTATTCCGCATATAACAGGGTAGACAGAGGGAACCTGAGAACCTAGTGTTAAGACACTCGGTTCTCTTTCAACATGTCTATTCCCCACTTTCCGCCAATTTGCATATTATTTGGTATTTGTAAAAAACGTTGTAAAGTGATGTTAACATTAAAAATAAATTGTAACAAACAATCATTGCTTGTTACATTGATTTTTATATCAACTTCTCTGTTCTGGTAATACAAAGCGCGACGTAAAGTATCGTCACTTAGAATGTATTTTCAGGAATTTGGATGGAAAGATGTAGAACGGAGTGACCTTACAAGAGGTTTTCTTGACAATGAGTTCTCTCTACCCACCCTGCTACATGGAAAAATAGCCTAAATGTGGAAAATGGCATTCATCTAGACAAAATATTTATGTATACGAAAACCAAAAGCATCAGGCTTTGCCAAAACTCAGTATCGATGATAGTTAAAAGACAAGTTGTGGGTCAGATTCCCACTCCAGGAATTGGAATTTTACATGTCCTTGGTTTGGTAACAACACACATTGCCTCAATTCGGCGGAAAGTGGGGAACGGAGTGTCTTAACACTGGTTCTCAGGTTCCCTCTGCCTACCCTGCTAGATGCGGGATACAGCGTGAAGCTATGTATGTATGTATGTAAAAGATAAGTGATAAAATATGTCACCCACTTTTTCATCCCCAAAAAGAGCAATTGCAAGTTATTTCTTTAAACAAAAACATAAATGAAGGCAATTTCGTGATATTGTTCTGTTAGCGTGCCAGATTATCGTTGAATCAATTACATGAATTTAAATTATGTTTAATTATACTAAATTTTTACATGACTTTTATTGTAAGGTTATAATTTTCAAACATGTTAAGGTATTTCATTTATAAATGATTGGACAAATACTCTGAATATACTACAAAATAATGTAGCTTTTATTGAATTATATATTGTTCTCAGTTTAACGCTTTTTACCGCACATACTCATAGTCATAGAGAACCTAGTGTTAAAACACTCCATTCTCCGCTTTACGCCGAATTGAGGCATTGCGTGCTGAGTGGCGGAACTCAACGCCGCGCTTTTGCCTTATTACCAAATCCAGGAAATGAAAAATTCCATTTCCTGGAGTGGAGATCGAACGCACAACCTATCGCGTTTACAGTCGACCGCTTCTGCTTCATAAATACAAAACGAAATAGCTTATCTCTATTGTATTCTTTCTATAAAGTACCTAACTCCTTAAAATACTATCATAATAATGATTAAACTATTTTACATTCACAGATCAAGATGAACACAACAGAGGGCGGCGAGGAGGCCGCTCAAACACCAGCTAACCCGCCAGAAGGCCCACTCATCCCCGTGCCAGTGCCTCCCCGTAAGCCGCCGCGGAGAGGGCCCAAAGTACAACAGGAAAGGCCTAAGCGAGCTCTCTTCTGCCTTACACTAAAGAACCCGCTTAGAAAACTTTGTATTGACATCGTTGAATGGAAGTATCCTTTTCAAATGTTATTAATATAAAATAAGTTCTACTTAGTAAGTTTGTATTTACCAATTTATAGTTTTTTTTGCGAAATAGACAAAGGGAACCGACTTTTTATATACTATTATTTATTGTTTATGCACTACGGACATATTATGTATTTTTAGTTAAAATAAAAGTGTTATACATTTTCATTCGAAATGCGATCAGCAGCATATTAATGATTAGTCCAATCTTCAGTTGGA
Source organism: Philaethria dido (assembly GCA_033558755.1). Lineage (NCBI taxonomy): Eukaryota > Metazoa > Arthropoda > Insecta > Lepidoptera > Nymphalidae > Philaethria > Philaethria dido. The sequence goes on from JAKGSA010000644.1 coordinate 11,118, forward strand.
AAGCGGTGAATGAAGTATCTTGACACTAGGTTCTCTCTGTGCATCATGGTATGCAGGAAAAAGCATAAAAATAAATAAATCTAACACGCAATTGGACCTATTTTCGTCAAAATATTCCTTTTTCTGCTATCAGCTTATTATAGAATTATTCTACTATCGTAAGAAATTCTAACACCTATCTAATCAGACTAGAGAAACTATATTTTTTAAAAATAAAAATTCACCCACAAAATATTCATAGTTGATACATCTCTATGTATATTAAGCCAATATCTAAATGTTATTGAAAAATCCAATACCTGGTCCGATGGCACGGCGCCAACCAGCCAAGCGTGATTCTCTCCAATCATACTTCCGGATTGCCAACTTCGTAACAAACAGACTCAACGAAAATATATGTATTTTGAATTTTAGAAATTTTTCTAGTCACTTTTTGTTGAGCTTAAAATGTCAGCAAGCTTTTGAAAGTTCTGTTTTTCTTTTAATCTTTGACATGTGATTTGTGACCTTTTTAAAGGTTGGATTGCACGGTTTTTCTATCCCGTTTTTTTGACACTCATCCACTTCCACAGGTTAGCTGGAAGAGATCTCTTCAAGAGATAAGCCCACCCTTGTGTACTTTATTTTTTTATTTCTTTTCATGTACTTATTTATTTTTGGTTAGTGCAATAAATAATATATATTGTTTTCAATGCCTCAATTCGGTTCAAAGTTGGAAACGGAAATGTGAACGGAATTGTTGAAAGAGAATGGAGTGTCTTAACACTAGGTTCTCTGGTTCCCTCTGCCTACCCTGCTATATGTGGGCTGTTATGTCACGCTGTAAGCGTGAAATTAAAAAAGAAAAAAAGAACGGATGTTTCTCTGTATGTCTGTTTTCGAGCTTCCACTCAATACGCAATATATCAAATGCGGACGCCTCGCTTTATCTTAAACAAATGTAACAAAAAACTTTTCAACAAGCACTTTTTGTATTACAAATTTATGTATTTAGGACACATCGGCCTTTAATGAGAAAGGAACAACGCTCATTACTCACTTTGTCTAATTTTATTTTCTTTGACATTCAAAAAGTCTTTAGAAATATATCTTACTTTTAACTAACTTCAAAAAAAAGAGGTGTTTAATTCGACTGGTTTTTTTTTGTGTGTCACTGCAATTTTTTTACTGAGAGAATCGATATTGTTTTTTTTTAATCTAACCTATATGATAGGTTAGATTCTTCTGATACGGCCCTATTTAAATTGTATTTGCTTTTTTTTTAACTTCACGCTGTATCCCACATATAGCAGGGTAGACAGAGGGAACCTGAGAACCTAGTGTTAAGACACTCCGTTCTCTTACAACAATTCCGTTCCCCATTTTATTTTATTTAAAGTGGATTTTCTTTTTTTTTTAAATCTTAACTATAATTGGTGACTATTTTAAATTTATATAATTAGGTATCCTTCTAATATTAAAATCGCAAAAGTTCATGAGAATGATTGTTTGTTACTCTTTCTAAGTTTCTTCTGTCCTAATTATCCCAAAATTCAGAGAGCAGAGTGTCTTATCACTATATAAGTGACTTAAAACTCTATTCCCTCTGCTTTCTACGCTATACAAAAATTAAAAAAAAACAATAAATAAATAGCATGTATTAAGTAAACTGGCTCGAAGCCAAATAATGGCATTGAGTGAGTAAAAGAACAAACATTTGGTGATTGCCCTTCAGGAAATACCGCGAGCTTTACGAGTACTACGGGATTGGGAATTGAAAGCGGAATTACTAAATTGTTGTTTATAGAGAAAATATTATTTGTAAGCTATTTGTGTCTTTTGAAAACAAGTTTATTTTTTAAAAGACTTGAAAAAAGAGAGGTTCTTTTCGATTAGGTTTTTATGTGTCTTAGCATAGCTTTTTACTGGGTGAACCAACTTTTATGTGACTTTTTGTACATGATAGCTAGAGCATTTGGTGTGGTCCAATTTAAATTTATTTAAGATATATCGAGTAGTTTTTCAGTTGTTCTTTTAAATGCATTATTTGAAATCTTATTTTATTTTGATTAATTTGTAAAGATGAACTATAAGTGAGGCCCTCGTAGTACAGTAGCACTATGTCTGATAGTAGACGCGGTTGGTTGTGGGTTCGATTCCCACTTGTAAATTATAAGGCATAAAACTAAAATATACACAATGCATTAAGGATTATTACAAATTGCATACAATCCACTATTGAGCAGGAAAAGCGTCTGATAATAAACACCAGTAATTGTACGTTCAATTTCCATTCAGAGAAATTATTATATTTAAATCATTATTATATCACTCTGGTAAGACAAAGGACAAAGTTAGGCTGTACTAGTCAACACACAACACCTCAAATTCATGCGAAAAGCGAGAAGAGGGCGTCTTGACAACAGTCTCTCTCTGACTGCCCCACTATAAAGCGCAAAGAGCGTTCACTACTTTAATAATATTAAATTACTAACCTGGGGCCTACTGTGGCGCATAAGTTCAAGCGTGCTTTTCTTAACGCGAGAACCCATAACCTATGGGTTCGATTCCCACTCTAGGAAATGAAAATATATAGTAAATATAATATATATATATAATAAATATATATTTAGTATTTTCATTCCTCGCTCTGGTAACAAGGCAAAGCGCGGCGTTGAATTCCACTCCTCAGCACGCCATGTCCCGATTGGCGGAAGGTGGATAACTAAAATGTCAAAAAAGAACGGAGTGTCTTAACACTAGGTCCTCTGGTTTCTCTGCCTACACTGCTATATACCAGATACAGCGGGAAGCTAAATGAAAGAAAGAAAGGAAAGCATTTCGGTATTTATAAAACATTATCGTCGTTGTATCGAAGGCGTGAATCCATATCGTGTGGAATGCCAACCTGCCGTGACTAATCTAATAAGCCCGGCTATATGTTTACATTAACACCAATTTGTTACTCAATTGACTGTTATAATGAAAAAAACATGTTAAAAGTGCCACAAATTATGTTAGACGACGATAAAATGTATGTTTATTTATTGGTGATTAGATTAGTTTGGTTTTTAATGCTATAGGGCCTGTGGTAAAATATTTTTAGCTTCACGCTGTATTCCGTATATAGCAGGGTACGCAGAAGGAACCTGAGAAACTAGTTTTAAGACACTCCATTCTCATTGAACAATTCTGTTCCCCACTTTCCGCCGGATTGAGGCATTGCGCACTGTGTGGCGGAACTCAACGCCGCACTTTGCCTTGTTACCAGACCCAGGAAATAAAAATACTAAATATTATTTAAAATTATCATTTCCTGGAGTGGTAATCGAACTCACAACCTGTTTACAGTCGCACGCTTGTACTTCTGCACCACGACAGAAGATATTTTTTATAAAATTATATTTTCTATGCAGTAGAATACGGATATAACGGCATTCAAGGGACCGGCGATACTATGTCGCTACACAAAGCGGCTTGATTTTTTCTGAATTATTTAATTTACGATTACATATTAACATAACTGCGAAATTTTAAAAGTCTATTAGTTAAGTTTGTTTTGACTAATTTTTCTTCGGTGGTAAATAAATTACTTGGTTTTTTAATAGTAAAACATTGCTTCACAAAACTGAATTTGTCGATATTTATAACCTGGTGAACCGCTTAGGGCTAAATCGGTATTAGTTCCAGGTATTAGTGCAAAGGATATGAAACAAATGATAACATGTTGTTTTAACCGGACGAATTATAACGCGCAATAATTATAATTATCATATATATTGGTCGCTTTAACCGCACTCGCACTAAACGGTTATACTCAATTTACAACTATAAAACCTAACTAGAGTTGAGATTATAGTCGCTAAAAGCGCTTAGTCGTTATAAGCGGTTAGTAGTTATATTGGAAATCTACTGTATTTATATTATATTTTCAATTATAGGTAAATGAATTGCAGTTTAAAATATTCAACTACATTAAAATTGGAAATCAAGGCAAAGCGTGGCGTTGAGTTTCGCCACTCATCACACAATGCCTCAATTCGGCGGAAAGTGGGAAACAGAGTGTCTTAATACTAGGTTCCCTCTGCCTATCCTGCTATATGCGGGATACAGCGTGAAGCTATGTATGTATTAAAATCGAAAAGCGACAAACAAAATTTTCTTAACAGTAGGTTCCCACTGATTACCATGCGGAATAATGCGTAAAGCAGTGAAGTATTTCTTTTTTCTTTTGTTAATTACCGCGGACGGAAAGTGACAAGCGAAGCTAGCTCTCTGACTACCATGAGAAATAAAGAATGAAGCTGCTTATCTTCTTTATTTAGATACCATTTAAAGCAATTTAACAAGTATACCAAATATTCCTTCACTAAGCACACAGACCGTTCGAGTGGATGATCCTGACCACGATATTTGCTAACTGCATCGCGCTCGCCGTCTACACGCCGTACCCAGCGAGCGATTCTAATTATACCAACTGGGTTTTAGTAAGTATACTTTTTATTCTTTGAGTAAGTAATGTAAATAGAAATGACCATAATATACTTTTCTTAAAACTATAGAGTAGGATAAGAAATTTAGATATATGTATATTTAGAAATATCTTTATATATAAAAATGAATGTTTGTCTGTATGTCATCGATGAACTCAAAAACTACTGTACCGATTATTATGAAAATTGGTATATATATATATATATATATTTAGTTGTTGGCGTAGCAACGCGCGCCGGGTACAGCTAGTGTATTATAAGTTTGAACGTAGCCGAATTCGAACTTGCACCTCTTGTTTCCTGTCCAAGCTCTCTGACCGCTAAGCCATACGTTCTTATCAAGCTAAATTGAAATTCGACGCATATAAAGTTGTTACAACTTATTTTTCTCGTAAGCATCTCTGTAGGGAGATTTAAAAAAAAAACTTTGTTGCTCAAACATTAGTTCTAAGAATGAACATTTAGCAAGAAGCTATTTATTAAATTTTTTTATACTTTTTAAAGTGTTATTCATGTATTAAGTAAGAGGACTTTAACTCATGCAGCTTGGACGGTTTCGAAAGGCGCGGGTTTGAGTCCTGCATCGTGCAATTTCTTAACGTTTTAAAATCACTGCTATTTAAAAACGAGTTTTTAAATTAATATCTATAACATGTTAATCCAATATTTCCAATTTGTCCACAGGAAAAAATAGAATATATTTTTCTTGTCATATTTACTGGTGAGTGTGTGATGAAGATCATAGCGTACGGTTTCGTGATGCACCCCGGCTCGTATCTGCGTAATGGATGGAATCTACTCGATTTTACTATCGTCGTTATAGGGTAAGTGAGGAATATATTCAGGACACATATACATATACGTACATACATCGTAAGCTATATTATACATAAAATTATAGCTACTAATTTCCCCGTAAAGGCGTTAATAACGCATTGCGTAGTGACGTATATGTCACTTTATATAAACATGGATTTCAAACCATGGTAGTGTGTGTACCATTTATTTTGTTAATTTAATATACTTTTTATGCATTATTTTTAAGAATGTTGAATGTTGAAACATTCTGCACTCCTTCTCTATATAATCTATAAATGTGCCAAATTTCATGCTGCTCCGTCCGCGTAACTATCGTAAAAAGTGATCCAAAATTTAAAATCGTTTTTCTTTTCTCGCCAAAATTTTAATACATTCACAACTAGAATTTACCAATCAAAGTTATCGTATATACATTATAAAAATACAAAAAGCTTGCAACAGAGGAACAAACTCCTTTAAAGTGGGTTGACTTTGAACGAGTGCTTTGGGACGACCTGAATAAGTAAAAGCTCGCGTTGACGTCTTACATCTAGATAACATAGAAAACTTTGATTTCTAGAGAGAGCGCCATTTATAATTCAAATGTATGCCTTAAATTTAAAAATATTATAATTATTTCCTGTTATTTTTATTTTGGATCTCGCAAATAATGTATAAAAAGAAAAACATTTGATATTCCATTCCATGTTCTATTTTGTTTGTTTGTTTAGCTTCACGCTGTATCTTGCATATAGCAGGGTAGGCAGAGGAAACCTGAGAACCTAGTGTTAAGACACTCCGTTCTCTTTTAATATTTCCGTTCCCCAATTTCCGCCGAATTGAGGCATTGCGTGCTGAGTGGCGGAACTCAAAGCCGCGGTTTACCTGAGCGAAGAAACGAACTAAATATTTAATATTTTCATTTCCTGGAGTGGGAATCAAACCCACGACTGACTCCATTTTAATTCCCCAAATCAAAAATATTTGAAATTTAAACTTTCCCAAGATATGGAACTCGATCGAATGATGGCTTTATATGAAAAAGGTCACAGCACTCGTAAAAAGTGTGTTTGACTTGAATTTGTTAGAATATATTATAATTCAGATATTTTCATTCGCTCAGACTCATTAGACGAAACTTGTTACGTTCAAGATGTTTAAAAAATATATCTTTTAAATCTGGAAAAAGCAGAAATAAATCCCATAATATATTTATGCCTTATTATATACTTGTATACTAGACCCCGCTGACGCGTTAACAACGCGTTGTCTTAGAAACGTGTATGTCATTTTATAGGAAAATATATGTCATACGAGTAGTAGTGTGTGTAACGTTCATCTATATATTAAGAAGTGAAGATAAGACTTTGTACCCCTTTTTACGAAAATTACGCGGACGGAGGAGCCTGAAACTTGGCACACTTAGAGTTTATATAGAGAAGAAGTGTACAATGATAATATGTTTTTAAAGTAATGCATAAAATGTCTATTAAAATAATAAAATAAATGTTACACACAATACCATGGTTTTACGTCCATGTTTATATAAAGTGATATATAATTGCTAGGCAACGCGTTGTTAACGCGTTATCTGGGAAACTAGGTTTATTAATTCTATGTATTTCTAATGCATTATTATGAGCAATATTGGCTTTCTATAGTTCTCCGTGTGAACTTTAACTCTGCCAAATTTCATACTCATTCGTCGGCACAATGTTCAAAAAAATGGGTACAAATTTTTTCATGTATATATCGATTCACGCTGTATATAGCAGAGTAGACAAAGGAACTAGAGAACCTAGTGTTAAAACACTCCGTTCTCTTAAAATTTCCGTTCCTCACTTTCCTCCGAATTGAGACATTGCGTGAATGCAAATAAAATATAAACCATAGCATTATTAATATTAGCACAAAGTAATTTTTATACAGTAATTTAATATACAAGCATTTAACGTATTTAATGTATATTAATTTTGAACATATTTCCAGTATGGTGAGCACGGTGCTATCAAGTATATTTAAAGACGCCTTCGACGTGAAAGCTCTCCGAGCGTTCAGAGTACTGCGACCCTTGAGGCTCGTGTCGGGAGTGCCAAGTGGGTATTACGCTTATACACATACATACATAGCTTCACCCTGTATCCCGCATATAACAGGGTAGGCAGAGGGAACCTAGTGTTCACAGAGTGTAGTGAGACACTCCGTTCCCCACTTATACACTTATATACTTAATTTTATTGATAAACTAGAAATATACAAAAAAAATTATACATATACAATATAGAGTTTACCTTCTATAAAAATAGTCAAAATGGAATTTAAAAATTTGGAGAAACGAAATATTTTTGTCTTGTATTTTATTCTTGAATTTAAATAAAGTAGGGAGGGGAGATTGGAGTCGAGCATTGGTAAGCATTTTAAAGGGCCCCTTAGTGTATAGGCTACACTTGGGTCGCCAGCCCCAGGCATTGATTCGAGCGCTACTACCGGCACCCCCGCACCATGAATGAATGGAACGCGATGGGATTTCCTCTTTGAGTCAAGAAATAGAAATATCAATGCTTAATATCGATAAACTGAAAAAAAATTTTATTTAAGGTTAATTGATTTCATTTGAAAAATCATTCTAATAAATATATAAGTATCTGTTACTGAGTACTCATACAATACCATAAAATATTGTTCCAGGTTTACAAATAGTGTTAAATTCAATCCTCAAGGCGATGGTACCATTATTGCACATCGCGCTGTTGGTGATCTTCGTCATCATCATTTACGCCATCATCGGCCTCGAGCTGTTCTCCGGGAAGATGCACAAGTCATGTTATAATAAGTTAACAGGTAACCTTTCTTTTTGGTAGATTAGTGTGAATTTACCTATGTAAGGTAAAGAGGCAGGCAGAATAGCGGCGTGGTCAGAAAGAACCGAAAGAAGAAGCACCGTTTCGACAAGATCTTATTAAAATTGTAGTTTAATTATAAAAAATATGATTGAGATATTTTTTGAATATTTTTTGATAGAAAAATAAATAAAATAAAGAATAAATAAATAAAAAATTATATAATATATTTCTATTAATAAAATTTGTGGGTAAAACTACAATGAAGGCCATCGTGGCACAGTGAGACAGTATCGAACTGTAAATGCGAGTTGCTGTGGGTTTGATTCTCACTCAGGTGAACTCCCCTAAAACTAAGCACAGCTCAATACCTCGAATTTGGGTGGAAAGAGAAGAACAAAGTATTTTCACATTAGGTCCTACCCCAGAGAAAAATGTATTAACAATAATACCAACTGTATCCCGCACATAGCAGGGTAGGCAGAGGAAACCAGAAAACCTAGTGCTTAGACACTCCGTTCTCTTTTAAATATTTTTTTAAAGTGATATTTAATTAAAATATTTATTTTTTATTTTTAAAACAGATGAAATAATGGACAATCCACACCCGTGTGATGTGGACAATGGTTTCAACTGTTCCACCATCGGTGAGGACATGGAGTGTCGAGAAGGCTGGATAGGTCCCAACTTCGGTATCACCAACTTTGACAACTTCGGCCTGTCCATGCTGACGGTGTTCCAGTGTATCACACTTGAAGGGTGGACTGATGTTATGTATAATGTAAGTTAATATCCCTTATTAATATTAATTGACTGATTTGATAATTCTTTTTTCTATGATTCTTCTCGGCTCTAATTGCTTCTACTAAGTAAGAAGCCCTCTTTACCCGCCCAATTGGCGATTCGGACGGGTTATATGGGACTCCTAAGCCAGCCGACGGTACGGACAGCCGGCAGACTACTACCTACTAAAATTTTACAATGCTCGTTAAAACTTTCCTTTAACTTATCTAGATCCGAAATTTATTATATATTGCTTCTAATGAGGTCCCAATTAAATTTAGATACAATCAAATGAAAAATGAGTTGTTTTTGAGTTATACGGAATAATTGTACTTTAAGGTACATTTTATTTAAAGTCCTTTTTTATTAAAATTTTTAAAATATAGATTAAAATTATTAAAGAGAACCACAAGATAAATATTCGTCAATTATCTATATATTAATGTCACATTTCAGATACAAGATGCGATGGGCAACAGTTGGGAATGGATATATTTCGTGTCAATGGTTATATTGGGCGCTTTCTTCGTCATGAACTTGATTCTCGGTGTGTTGTCCGGGTGAGTGTTATAAAAAACATAATTCTTTTTTCAGATTCACGCTTTATCCCATATACCAGGGTAGGCAGAGAGACATAGTGTCATGTCACTCTGTTCTAAAGAACACTAAAACTAAGTATGTACACTAAAGTGTGACTACACTAAAGAGTGGCGGAACTAAACTTGATGGTTGTGGATTCAATTCCCACTTTTAGGAATGATCATATTAAAATTATTTTTACTTTCCCGCTTTATAAGTTCCGCTGATAACGTCGAATCGAAATCGGGCGGAAAAATGGAGGACAGAGTGTATTAACACTGGGTTCTCTCTGCGTACCTTGCTATAGAGGAAAAAGCGTGAAACTGCTAAAAAAATTATAATGACTTGTGTCTCCGTTGACGCGTTAACAACGCGTTGTCTTTAGCAATGTATGTATATGTCACTTTATATAAACATGGATGTCAAACGATTGTGTGTGATATTTATTTTATTAATTTAATATACTTTTTATGCATTATTTTAAAAAAAATATTTGCATTCTGCACTCCTTCTCCATATAAACTATAAGTGTGCCAATTTTCATACTCCTCCGTCTGCGTAATTTTCGTAAAAACGGGTACAAAGTTATTGCTTCACGTATTAATATACAGATAATCTTATTTATAAATTCTAAATACGAATATTTGTTTTATCTTTTCAGAGAGTTCTCAAAAGAAAGAGAAAAAGCGAAGAACAGAGGAGACTTCCAGAAGTTAAGGGAAAAACAGCAGTTAGAGGAAGATTTAAAAGGTTATTTGGACTGGATAACTCAAGCTGAGTACTTAGAACCGCTCGCCGACCAACACGATACTACCGACCTTAAGGGAGACTATGGCATTGGAAACTTAATAGGTAGTACATATCTATCAAAATCTTTATAAATTGTATCTCATATATTATGATTTGTAAAGTTACATCTATATTTGTTCAGTAGTTTTTAATAATAATAATAACTTTATTTGTTTAAAACAGAATTTACACAAAATGAGAAATTTGTGGTAGAAATTTCCTTTTAAGAACATAATGCCTGTATTAGGAGATTCCGCTCTTCCGAAATAAAATGTACTATGATTATTTAATCTGTTGTAATTTACAGTAAAACAGCTTAAATTACGTTTAAAATATATATGCGTGTGTTTTTGTTTGAAGTTTTTGTGTGAAAGGGTAACAAAATCAAATCCTCACAAACTTACGCCGTTATAAAATTAGTAGATTTAATATCCTACTCATAATAAAAACTTACATTACACTGTTTCTGATAATAAAAGAGATTTTGATGGTTCCGAGTGACGATTTATTTATTTATGGATCCAAATTTTGCAAATATGTAATAATAATTATTATTAAATTATATAGTGTGTTTTAGTAAGTAAATAAGTTTTATCTTTTTCGTTGTGTGTCGCCAAATTTTCAAATCGATAAATATGTGCCGCAACAAAAAAAGGTTGAGAATCACTGCTCTAACTACTTATGGGACAAAGTTGCTTTGTTTAATATATATTTTGAATGATTTTTTTTCAGGCCACAATCAAACCGACCACGACTCAACAGACCATCTAGGTATAGAGCCGGCGGAGCAACAGAAAGCGCCTATTGGGAAAACGTGGAAGAAAGATTTTGATAAGGTAACCTCTTTACTATTTTAATAAAATTTCTTCAATAATAAAGAAGGACTACTAAAAAACTACTTTTTCGCGCTAAAGGAGCGCGAGAAATACGCTTTAGATACATGTACGACACTTTACACGAAAGTGTAAGCCAAAGACATATTAATAATGTGCGTTACACGAACATATAATTATAAGCGTGTGTTTTTATAAGCGTGTGTTTTTATAAGCGTGTGTTATATTTATTTAGTTAATTTTTTTATTACTAAGCCTTTAATTATGAAAAATATTAGCTTTCTGCATCCATTCTCCATAAAAGCTTAAAATATATCGAATTTCATACTCCTTTGCTGTTGTTTTTTGTAAAAAAAAAAATAATTACCCGTCACAGTATGTCACTTTATACAAAAGTGTATATCAAACACATGGTTATGTGTATGTAATAATGTATTTCTAATAAATTGTAGTTCAATTTTCTCCATGTATTTACATATAGAAGTAAATAAATAAAAAATAATTTACAATCTCTACTAGAATAGTTCTAATCTAAAATAATATATTAACTTACAGGTAAACCGACGCATGAAGCGCGCTTGTCGCCGCGCTGTTAAGTCTCAGACGTTCTACTGGTTGATAATTGTGCTGGTGTTTCTAAATACAGTCGTGCTGGCCAGTGAACATTACCAGTGAGTTTTATATAAAAGTTGTCAAATATATATTCGTAAAAAATATAATAATATTATGATACATGTGTGATACAGGTAATGTAGAAAAAAGATACATCACATAATGATGATAGAGAAGTATAATGAGAAATTATAGAGGTGTGTGATAAGAAAATAAAACATGTAGTTCTAGAGTATCATACATATGTGTAAAGTTAATTAGTTAATAATTAAAATTTTATCAAAAAAAAAATCGACGTCAGGTAAAATGTGCTAAAAAGTAAATAAATGTTATTTTACGAATAACTCAAAAATGACCTGTATTTAACATATATTTATAAAGTCGAGATCTTAACTCAATTTAAATGAGTTATCATATAAAAAAGAATGATCAAAATTGATTAACTCGGTAAAAAGTTTTGCGGTAACACGCATAAAAAATTGTTGCATTAAGAAGCTATAGGAGGGCTATATTTAAACTTGTTAAAAAAATATTAATAAGAAATATATAAAAACCTTCATATATTTTAAAAATATATGAAGGTAGTTATTTTTTTTAAACACTTATGCAATATGTTAAACCTGTAATATTTTCTATTAAAACAATAATCCTTGTATAGACAGCCGACTTGGCTCGACCACTTTCAAGAGTACGGGAATGCCATCTTCGTGGCGCTGTTCACTTTGGAGATGTTGGTGAAGATGTACAGTTTGGGCCTTCAGGTGACATTTATTACACAGCTTTTTAAATTAACTATAGTATATTATAACAATAGTTATGAGAATACCCAACGATGTGGGAAAAAGGCTGAAGTTGAATTGAACCCAGGCGGTAATAAAAAACATATAAATCAAATCAAAATATCTTTGTCCATAAAAATGCTTACCTTTTAATATGTCAAAATGAATAAAGGAAACAATAAATATTAAATTGTACTTTTGATTTGAAAAAAGCCTGTCCAACTTAGTAGAGCTCATGAAAAGACATACTTATATAGTCCGTATAGCAATAGCCAGAGAGAACTTAATGTCAATACATTCCGATATCTGCTTAAATTTGAGGCATTATGTGTTGAGTAGTTTTACCTTACTAAAGCGAAAAATTTAATTAAGTTAAATATAACCATTTCTCCGAATTTAGATCGAATCCACAACCTATCGTGCCGAAAGTCAAACAATATCCTATAAAGAATTTTATCTCTATATCTTTTTCCTACTAGGGCTATTTCGTGTCGCTATTCAACCGCTTTGACTGCTTCGTGGTAGTGGGATCCATCAGTGAGATGGTACTTACTAAGACCGAGCTGATGCCACCGCTGGGCGTCTCTGTGTTGCGCTGTGTACGACTACTGAGGGTCTTCAAGGTCACCAAGTAAGAATATTTTATCTATTATGTTATCTAAGTATATAAAACTCTTGCGTTACTGAATGACTGACAGACAACGGTACAGGCGAAACAACTGGCATTGGGAACATTAAGAGAGGATTTTTCGAAATTATTATGAAAACAAGATAAAACGGATTCTTAGATATTATAGTCGACCCTAAAATATAATTAGTATTTCTAATCATTAAAATGGTTATCAGTAGACGTTATATCATAGCAAATAAGCAAGAGGAGTATGAAATTTAGTACATTTAGTTGATTTGGAAAAGAAGTACATAGAGCTAATAAATAATAATACATTTGAAATAAATATTAGAAACAATGAGCGTCGCACGACTAATACGACGATATGAGATTTCAGTAATATTTAATATATAAATACTTTATTTTTCAGGTACTGGCGCTCTCTATCAAATCTAGTGGCGTCGCTGTTGAACTCGATACAGTCTATAGCGTCTTTGCTGCTACTGCTTTTTCTGTTCATCATGATTTTCGCGTTATTGGGCATGCAGGTACGTCCTTATTATTTAGAAATAGATCTTAATCTATCACCTGTATTTCGCGAGAACAATCTAGTAAAGTGTAAGTGTGTTGTTCTCGTTCCCTTAGAAATAAAGAGTACCGCCTGGTGGAATTCAACGCCACATAGATGGAATAACTCTTAATATATGCAAAAATGTGTATCTGTTTACACAACGCCTGTCGTGGCGCAGAGGCACAAGCGTGCGACTGTAAACGAGACAGGTTGTGGGTTCGATTCCCACTCCAAGAAATGGATTTTTTTATTTCCTGGGTTTGGTAACAAGGCGAAGCGCGGCGTTGAGTTCCGCCTCTCAGCACGCAATGCTTCAATTCGGCGGAAAACGGGAACGGAGTGTCTTAACACTTGTTCCTTCTGCCTACCGAGATTCCCTCTTCCTACCCTGCTATTTGCGGGATACAGCGTGAAGCTATGTATGTATGTATGCTTACCCAAGTAGGATTTAAACTCATAATCATCGAACGCCCTAAAAATACCACCATTGGATCGGATATACGTGAAAGATAAAAAATCAAAATCAAAACTCCCTATATATAGCTTACTTCAAATGCACATTCAAAATGTAAAACAGGTATCTAAGAGATATAAATACATTGAATAATAAAATACATATTATTTTTTAGGTGTTCGGTGGAAAGTTCAACTATGACCCTGAAGAGGAGAAGGATCGTCACAATTTTGATTGTTTTTGGCAAGCGTTGCTTACGGTTTTTCAGGTATTTTTTTATAAAAAAATATTTCATCTTTCAGTTTATATTAAGTCCAAGTTTATATTAAGTTCTTAAATATATTCCTTGAGTATAATAATCATTGACACCTGTCGTGGCGCAAAAGCACAAGCGTGCGACTGTAAACGCGACAGGTTGTGGGTTCGATTCCCACTCCAGGAAATGTAAAATTTAGTATATTCATTTCTTGGGTTTGGTAACTTAATGTTTAATATTCAGATCCTGACGGGTGAAGACTGGAACGCTGTGATGTATGAAGGGATCAAGGCGTATGGCGGCGTCGGCACGTTCGGCATCCTCGCCTGCATCTACTTCATCATATTATTTATTTGCGGCAATTGTATCCTTTATTATCCACCACATAACACGCGACTTCTTAATTTAGGGCAGAGAGTAGACAATGGAGTGTCCTGACACTAGGTTCTCTCTGTGTACCCTGCTGTGTGAAAAGTAGCAAAGCTGTCTCCTTAATTAGGCAAGAATTTTTATCGAATTTATTTTTGTTTTTATTTTAACTTTAAAATACGTACATACTAGCTTTACGCTGTATCCCGCATACAGCAGGGAGCCTAGTGTTAAGACACTCCGTTCCCCACTTTCTGCCGAATTGAGGCATTACGTGCTGAGTGGCGAAACTCAACGCCGCGCTTTGCCTTGTTACCAAACCCAGGAAATGAAACTTAACTTAACTTTAAAATCTTTCTAATATAATGTTCCACCTATCATCCTAGCATCAGTATAGATTATTTCTGCTTTTCTAATTCTCTGATCAGATCTAAATATTTATTTTTAATGATAAGCATTATATTTCTTTAATCGCAAACCAGATATTCTTCTCAATGTGTTCTTGGCCATTGCCGTGGATAACTTGGCTGATGCTGAATCCTTAACCAATATTGAAAAAGAAGAAGGAGTAAGTATTGTTTGGACGAAGATATTTGGCATATTAATTGATAATCAATAAATTTACTAAAATCACATATGCAATGAGTTTTCCAAAAAAAATCTTTTTAACTTCTTTGAAAATGTATAAAAAAGAACATTGGGTATTTTCATTATTAATGTTAATATATAAAGAACTATGTTTTCAGCAAGCAGCGGAAGAGAAAGAAGGTGAGGAGCAAGGAGAAGTCGAAGGCGCTCTCGCTGACACCGACGACGAGTACATACACGATGATGATGTATATACTAGTGATAAGTACGTTGAACAAGTTGTATTGTATTTTTATTGAATTTTGTTTTCATCTCAAAATTTTATCCTTGCTTTAGTTTTATATGTCTTTGATAACATGATGGTGATAACTCAGTGTGAAGTCACTTCATTCTCTACTTTTTGCTCAAAATTGAGATATTATAGGTTGAGTGGTTTTTTTTTATGGATTGATTTTATATATTTATGGATTTAGTGGTGAAACAGAACGCCGTTCCTTGACCTATAAAACGGCGAAATTATAAATGATAATGAATAATGTAAATAAGATATTCCCTTCAGTAGAAATCCAACTTACAACTAATGACTTTTACAATCAGCTGCCGTTTTTATAAAATTCTATATACTACGTTGTACATATTTAATTTTATCATAATTATTTTTATTATTTTTTCATAATTAAACCTTATTATTCATTTTAGTTCTGAAAGAGAATACGAAGGTGAAGAAACTGGATCAGAAGGTGAGCAGCATGATGAAATAGACGCAGATATCGGTGACCCGGGTATGGACGAGGAACATGATGAAAGAATTGAGGAAGAACAAGAAAGGGACGAAATGGAAAATCATCAGAGAAACCATATTGGTGAGAAAGATATTTATAATGTAATATGAGCGAAAGATATAATATACACATAATATATTTATACATTTTATTATAAGTATATTTATATATAGTCGATATTCGAATTTCTAATTGATATTAGTACATAAACTGATATTATAGGAATAAGCAGCTATTCGTGGATAATAAAACAAAAACTTTATATAAGAACAATGTACATATAACAATAATTTTCTTTACACAAATTTTGATTTTTTTTTAATAATAATAATATTAAGTGTAACAAATATAAGTGTTATGTTAGACCATGAAAATAGGAAAATATAAAAAAATCAAGAACCTAAATTACTCTGCAATAATCGCGTAAAGATTATTGCAAGGTAATTATGAAATCGGGAGAGAAGCAATAAGCTAACAAAACCAACACAGTGAACACAGAGTTCGAGGACGAGCCGCGCTTGAGACGCAAGCCGACGACGTCCTCGGCGCGGCCGCGGCGCCTCTCGGAGGTGGACATACGGGACTCGGCCAAACCGATCCCCGATGCTTCCTCTTTCTTCATATTTTCCAAAGACAACAGGTTAGGGACCGTCGCGGACCGGCGCTTCCGATTAGATGTTTTCTTATCTGCCTCTTCTTTTTTTTTCTTAATTTCTCTGTTGACTGTTAGCTGAATCTCAAGTGAGAAGACGCTGACGTCTCCAGAGCTTTTCTGTTTCAGTATTTATGCCTTTATCTTAATCAATTTTAATACTTTCAGCTATTTCGTTTTTGTTAATGTACTTAATTTATTCTCACATTTTTTAGCTAAACACCTTCGATACTTGCATTTGATTTTAAGATGTAGGCGTAGGGACGTCACAATTCGGCATGAACACGTAATGTTTCTTATAGGTCCTAAGGTTATATTTAAGTATTTGTAGCTAGAATTGAATGAAAGGAATGTCATATCTTTCTATCACCAAGATGGCGGCGAGCTAGAAGAGGAGGGAACGCTCGTAACCGCTAGACCGAGGCGGATCTCTGAACTGAATATGCCAAATCAGACGCCGCCAATACCGAACGCTAGTAGTTTCTTCATATTTTCACCAACCAACAGGTGATCGGTCGCTACTCGTACCCGGTACCCGTGACTCATTGTGCTATTGGCGTGTCCTGATTGGTTCACCTCCGTTCATTTTGTCTATGTCTATATGTATCATTTCATATTTTGTGCACGAGTGGTGTCCTCCTTTCAAAATTACTTCAAAAATCAAAAATGTTCGACAATGAGATTACAGGGTACCTTTAAACTCCGATGTTAGAGGTTAGGTATTTTTGTAGCGTTCAGCTTTCTTGTATAGAAGCATGAAATTAGAGGACCATGAATATAGATGTAAAAATTAGATAGTTTAGATCTATAGATAGATATTTCTACAGCATTAGAACATGCCGAGATACTAGTGCATGTTTTTAGTTCTCATAAGTTGTGTTAAAAGCATGAGCTCAATTTAAAGGTTAATCAATATTTTATAATTTTGCATGAACTAGCTTATATTATAAATTATTTGTTATTTTTTTAATTAAAACTATATGAATATGTAAATTTTATGTATGGGTGTGTAATAAATGTGTCGTTCCTTTTGCTTTGTGTTGATCCTTATTTCAATTAGATATAATATGTGTTTCCTAAATTATGTTATAATTTGAAGTTTCAAATTCAAAGATATTATATGAATATCATCTATTAACTTTTGTTCTGTAAACATTTCTGGAAAATGTAGCGTTGTTATGTTTTTAGATTTCGTGTATTCTGCTACAAAATGTCTGCGTCGTCTACATTTGGAAACATCATCCTGGTTTGCATCATGTTCTCGTCCGCTATGTTAGCAGCGGAAGATCCTTTAGATGCTGCCCAAAAAGGATTTCGGAATTGGGTAATTTTATCTTAATATTGAAATTAAGTGTATTTTTAATAATTATCATTTAATTAGTAAATTGTTAAGACAATAGTCTCGTGTAATAACAATTTTCAAAACTTTCTTCATAAAGTGTTGTTCTATAGACATTAGAACTTAATATCCTGAACACTTTACAGAAATCAGTAGATTTTACCAATCATGCATATAAGAAATAAAATTATACTCAAGAAATAACTTTACTTGCTCTTAAAAATCTAATGTTATTTAACAAAACCTTCAAAACCTATCTGTAACGATTTATATTACGATACATAAAAGTAGTAAAATAATCATCAAGAATCATTACTTACTTCCTTCTAGCTGCTGAGTCAATTCGACATGTTCTTCACGGGCATCTTCACATTGGAGCTGTTCCTGAAACTGGTTACATATGGCCTCGTGCTACATCGCGGCGCCTTCCTGCGTTCCGCCTTTAACGTGCTGGATATGCTCGTCGTCTGCGTCTCTTTGATATCTATGAGCTTTAAGTAAGTGTTTATATTATTAATATGTGGAAGGATATTTTTAATTCTATTTTAAGATATTATATTCTACATTTAAAGTTTTTTAATACATATTATCAAGGGCGTGATTTCTTTAATCGGAAATGAAAACGAAAATATTTTTAATTTAATATTCATCAAAAGTGGAATATTAATTCATAATCGTCCTATTCACTCAAATACATATTGACCACTGACCAGTGTACCAAGATGGTATTATACTTATAATATTTTCCTATAAAAGATGATTAATACTTTTTCAGATCTGGGAGTATATCCGTTGTGAAAATATTGCGAGTGTTCAGAGTTCTGAGGCCTCTCAGAGCTATTAACAGGGCCAAAGGTCTTAAGGTCAGTAATCAACTCGCCTCATTTAAAATAAAATATATTGAATATAATTATAATTATTGTAACAACAAATATTTAACGCAATAAATAAAAATGGATATTGAAAGTAATTTTTCCCTGATTATAGCACGTTGTTCAGTGCGTGATCGTTGCAATCAAAACGATCGGCAACATTTTGTTGGTAACGTCCTTGCTCCAATTCATGTTCGCGGTCATGGGAGTGCAAATGTTCAAGGTAGGGGGCGCCGAAGCCGTTGAGAGTCATAGCACCACCAAACCCTGGTCATTGCGGTCGTTTGTATCGTATTGTGTACCTCACGTGTGTCCACACCGGTTGGAGTTTTACACAAATTTCAAACTTTTGTAAACTTACACCTTTGGGTAACTTTATAATTTGTTTCTCAATCTATTTCCTTTTGTCACTCATTTCTCATGATTATATTTTTCTTTTAACTATATTATCTCTATGTATATGTATATGTATGTATTTAACTGATGCTTTGCTTTATGCTTTATTTCCTTCGCATTTTCATTTACTGCTTGTCACGCATTCTTATCTAACATTTTCTACGTTCACTTTCTATTACTATTTCTATTTTAAATATTATTCTTTTCTTTTGTTCTGTACTTTCACTATTATACGTGTAAAAAAATAACTGGGAAATTAAAAAAATCTTAGCAAATATAGCAAAAATACTTATATTAATTGGCATGATATTCTATCTATTGCTAAAATAAAGATAGATGTAAAAATTATATATATAAAGTTGTCAAAAATTACGTTATAGTAATACCTAAACGTTACTAACAAAATATAGCATGATTAGACCCGACCCAAAGGTGTAGAATTAAACAATCCAGTTCATTTAGAGGACTAATTTCATAGATAACCATACCCCCTACCTTGGCGTTGTTATCAAACCCATTTGGAAGCGTCTAACAATTGTCTTAACAAAGTATCTAGAAGTTCCTATCCTCGTGTCAAAGCCCTGTTATTAAATATTGTTTGCTTTTCCCCGTATGTTCCGTCGCTGCGTGGTTACTGGACCTTACTGGACTTACCCCTGGTAACGTATACACCCACGCAACTAACTCGCACCGCCCTTCATTCTATAGTATGTAGTGAAATGTGTGATAGTAGCCATTAAGACAATAGGCAATATAATGCTAGTTACGTATTTGTTACAATTTATGTTCGCTGTCGTCGGTGTACAGTTATTTAAGGTGAGCCCTGATCATATTATAGTAATGATTTGTAAATTTTGAAGTTAAACTAACAATTCAAGAGTTTTGTCTAATATTCTAGAAGTTATATTCGAAATATTATTAAATAATTGAGTTTGTTTGTAAATATGTCAATAATTGCTGTTTAAAATCGCTTCTGACATCATGAGAAATGGGTTCCTCCGTAACAGCTTCAGCATTATGTATTTGTTATTATAACTAACCACCTCTATTGACATTTGGTTCTATCTAATCACCCAAGTTTTGTTCCAGGGTAAATTTTTTAGATGTAATGATATTTCGAAAATGACAAAAGATGAGTGTCAGTAAGTATTTTGATAATAATATTATTTTTTGTGTTCTTGGATTTAGACTAAAAGCTAATTTTAATTCCAGGGGGACTTATTTAGTGTTCGAAAATCCTAATTATGTAGTTAGAGATAGAGTTTGGAAGAGAAATGATTTTCATTTCGACAATGTGATGAAGGGAATGCTAACGCTTTTCACTGTATCTACTTTTGAAGGATGGCCAGGGTAAGAGATTTGATTGGTTTATATATATCAACTAAGGGAAAACATATCTATATGCTATAAAATAATGTAAAGTGCTTTACATTTAAGCCTTAGACTGAAGAAAGCTTGTAACTTGAAATATTTTGGATTCCTTAATGTGGTCAGACATCTTGCAAGGAGGGAAAGGTTTTTAGATTCCTCCAGTCATCACATATCATCTCTGTTAGGTTTGATATGATGAATGATGAAGATTCATGATGGCAAATATATAAACCACAAATTGTGACTTAACACATTTTCAAAACTGACAACTGAATATAATATTGTTTATACATAACATAGTATTAAAAATCTTGTCATGTCCTTGCAGGTTATTGTATGTATCTATAGACTCGAATGCTGAGGATCGTGGTCCCATCACTAACTTCCGTCCAATTGTAGCAGCTTACTATATTATTTATATTATTATAATTGCCTTCTTTATGGTAAGTTTTATGATTTTAATTTTGTAATATAAAAAAACCTACTAAAGTAAAGCCATCAGTACTAAAGCAATCATAAAATGTCTAAGTGAGCACCAAAGTGTATTAGTTTACTTACACTAATTTCATAGTAAACATTTTTTTTAACAGATAAAGATTTTTACCATAAAATATCAGCTTGTATAGACCCAGACGTCTGATGATCTGCATTGATTTAGTGAAAAGACAGACAGAAAGTGAAAGACGGAGGAATGCCCACCTGATCTCTTTTCTACCCCGCAAACATGGCAGATAAAAATTAATGTTTTGTATAAATATTTTTAGGTAAATATATTCGTCGGTTTCGTCATAGTGACATTCCAGAATGAGGGTGAACAGGAATACAAGAATTGTGAATTAGACAAAAATCAAAGAAATTGTATAGAATTTGCACTAAAAGCTAAACCTATTAGAAGGTATGTCAATATCATCACTAGTTATATCTAAAAAATGTGGGCCTATCTGTATTATTCAATTCAATAACTTAAAACCAAAATGGTGTACCTAATCGATATAGATTTGTTAATGTGTCTTACTGAAAGAAATGACTCTGAGTTAGAGCCCAATAGCAGGATTTACAACATAAATTTCATCTGTTGATTCGATTAGATAACGAGCAGTGTTGAATTCAACCAGCAATGTATCTAAATATTTCTACCACTTAAGCATTATGTTTTCTCTATCTACCCTCAAAAAAAATGAAATTCAGAATTTTCCAAAATAATATAATAAGTAAATTTCATTTTTTTTAACTAAGGTACATACCCAAACATCGAATCCAGTACAAAGTGTGGTGGTTCGTGACGTCCCAGCCGTTCGAATACGCCATCTTCGTCCTCATCATGATCAACACCATCACCCTAGCCATGAAGTACCACGACCAGTCCCCGGAGTACAGCAAGGCTTTGGACATGCTTAATATGATCTTCACGGCTGTGTTCGCTCTGGAGTTTATTTTTAAACTTGCTGCTTTTAGGTTTAAGGTGACTTATTATAATTATATAATTTTTCTGCACTTAAAAAATATGATAGATACAGGCTCAGAAATGAAGTTATCTTTATTTTAGTTTTGTGGATATTCTATTTTATAGTAAGAAAACGTCCGATTTCGTGTCCGAAATCGATTGTCCGAATCGATTTGTAATATTTCGTTTTCATCATCTAATTTAGACTAAACTCAACATTGGGTTCTATCATCAAACACTCAATATCTCGAGTTAAGAAAGTACAGATAATAGATAAAGTTAGTAAGTTAAATTATGTTTTCCTCTCTCCTATTACATAATAATGTATACATAAAAGTGAATATATTAATTTATATGGTTATGGTTAGTTTTTATTGGGTTTTTCGGATTTTGGTTGATGTTTATAAAGTTTTTGTTCTATCGAAAATACGACATGAATTTAAAAACATCGAAGTTCTAAGTCTAGATAAGTAACAGAAGAATAATAATTGCAATAACAGAAAAAGCTAATAAAAATAAAGTCTAGAGACCACACGTTCGTAATAACCAGAGTGAAAAAACCAACAAAAAAATGTAAAAGCACCCAATTTCTGATCACCTTGCTTTAAATATTAAATTAAGAGGATCCCTTTCATTTTAGAATTATTTCGGTGACGCATGGAACACGTTCGACTTCATCATTGTCCTCGGCAGCATCATCGACATCGTTGTCTCACAAGTAAACGAACTCAAGAATCAGGTAAAATCACAGAGCACGCTTCAAGCGATATTCTATTATATATAGTTACTCACTTCTTACACTGCCTAAGTTTAAATATGTGAAATCCATGTCTAAATTTTCAGTTTAAGTAAAATCGTTCTTAAAACTAGCAATTTTACTGTATATATTATCAAAATTTTGATAATCATTGTAAAAACTATGCATTTGTTTTGATTGATCAATAAAATTTCAGAAAGGCCATAATTCTCTCATTAACTCATTTTTTATGAACATGTTTATTTTTTGACTAAGCCAAAAAATTCGAATTACTTTAAAATTGTCAAAATTAAAAAAAAAACTTATATGGATAATTTAAAATTAGGCAGTGTAGTTACTGTCCCCAGCATGGACATAGGTGTTGTAATAACAGCAAGAACACTTAGCATCTATATGTAGATGATTGAAGCGTAATATTTATTTCAGGGAAGTGGACTGCCAAGAGCCCATGTTGTGAAGGTAAGTGCACGCTTATATGGATATTGTTAAGAGATTATATATAGTTCATCGATTTATGAAGAAAAATTTTGATAAAGTATATCTCAAATGAAATGAATTAATTAAGTTGGATGATTAATTGAAAAGCACGAATCGCTGAAGTATTTTTCAAGGTGTAAAGAGAAAAGGAGTTTTAAGTCAGTCTTGGTTATTAAAAATTGTAATACATTAAAATTAGACTTATTGATTAATGGTATTTCCCCTCAAAAACTGCTTATATTTAACTGATTTTCAGTCTTGACACTCCTAGATGATAATAAATTGGAAAGAGAAATAATGCAATAGATTAACTATCTACTGTACAATATAGGAACCTAGATATAATTTAAACTACATCACGTACCTCAACTATTGATGTCACTAATGTCAAAGCTTTATATGTTGTTCAGCAAATTAATAATAAGGTTAGCTTTCGATGTACAGTACTGCATATGGGACAGTAACCTGCAATACAACTATCTATTTATAAATATATGTATTTATGTATTTTGGAAAAAATATAGTAAAAAAGCACAGCATTTCACACATCACAACAAAATAAGAAATACAATAGAAATTGTAAATACACGAATAAATAGTTAAGCACATTTGGACACTTCCAATTTATATCAAGAGCAAAAAAATTAAACAAATAACAATTTTTTTACGGACAAGATAGGAAAACGAATAAAACATGGATACAGTAATTTAACCCAAGCAAAATGCTAGTAGTATCTTGCATCGGAGAAAGAAGAGAAGATAATATTTGCAAAAGAGAGTAATTGTTACAGTAAAAACTATTAAAAATTGCTTACTTACTTATCGTTATATTTTAGCCAAATTACATTTTTTTATAAGTTAGATACTCTTTTACCATGGACAAGCATTTTTTTAACAGGGTAAAAGCTGTATTATAATTTGCACCAAACAATATCAGTATATATGGAGGACAGAGTGACATGATACGATTAGATTTTTTCTACCTATCATTAAAAAAATTATAACCTGACTAATATAATATCTGTAACAGGAAAGTTCGATCCCTTCTATCAACTTCTTCCGACTGTTCCGTGTGATGAGGCTCGTGAAACTATTGTCTCGTGGAGAAGGCATAAGGACTTTACTGTGGACATTCATCAAATCGTTTCAAGCCTTACCTTACGTTGCTCTGCTCATTTTGATGCTGTTCTTCATTTACGCTGTGGTTGGAATGCAGGTGAGTTAAACCAACCTTTATGCACGTTTCACGTTCATGTTTTTAGCAATAATCTAAAACATTATGAATAAATAAAATTTTTAAGCTTATAAAAGCTTCTTAGCATTCCATGTACTTTGTGGGTACCATAGGGCATTATGGAGAAAGCATCTCGGAGCAGTGCCTGGGTCTCGCGATCCAAGTGTAGGCTTATAAGGCTCCTTAAAAATCCGCATTTACTCTCATCTCCTTTCTCTAGCTAATGAAATACTTAATTGTCTAGACTATTTATTATATATATATTTTTTTCTTTTCTTTTAGGTGTTTGGCAAAATTGCGATAGACGACGACACTCCTATTACACGAAATAACCATTTTCAAACGTTTCCACAAGCAATATTGGTGTTATTTCGATCTGCCACAGGTATGTTAGCATTACTTTTTGTATTCATATTTAGTTCAATTTTTTTTCTTGTAACTTTCTCATAGTATTGATTATATATTCATTACAATATTTTTGTCATATCAATTTCTCTTTTGTGGGGGAACCTAAATTTATTTCATCGGAAACTGGTATGTCCTGTTCATTAATGATGCCCGCGCCGTTCCTTAGTTAAAGTATAATAAATAATAAAGCTTAATGCAATAATATGCCCAATTAGAATAAAATAACAAAAAAAAGTTCACGCTTTATCCCGCATAGCAAGGAGCCCTGTCAGGGAGGACATCAGAGAGAACATAGTGTCAAGACACTCCGTTTCTGAATTTAAGACATTGAGTATTAAGTAGTGGAACTTAACGCCGTGCTTTGGTATACCAAGACGGACATATGACAATAAAATTAAATATAAACTTTCCTCTAGTGGAAATTCAACTCACAACCACTTGTGTTTAGATGCTCTCCCATTGTACCACGATGGATAATACGAAGCTCAAATTAATATATTATTTTATTTGTAGTAAATATTATTTACTTTACCAGGTGAAGCATGGCAGGACATCATGATGGGCGTGTCGCCGGAACCGGAAGTGCGTTGCGACAGGAACTATGAAGAAGAGGGGGAAGAAGATAGTAGTGGCTCTTGTGGCAGCGTACTCGCATTCCCATACTTCATATCTTTCTACGTTTTGTGTTCTTTTCTTGTTAGTATTTATTTTTGATATTTATGATGGAAATCCTCTTTTAGGAAATTTATAAAACGAAGAGTATTAAATTTTATGAAATTTTTATTTTTTTTCATAATAATACATTAGAAATACGATAAATTATTATTATTGTTACATACACAACCATGTATTTGACATACACTATTGCAAAAAATGACATACGCGTTACTATGGTAACGCATATTTTACACGTTTATGGGTTCCTTTAGTTAAATTAATGGTTTGATTTAAACCCCCATTAACGGGCCAAAATAAGTATAAAGTAGTATTTACTGGATCTCCTCCTTCGTTATTTTGGGTGTAGTTATATAGAACATTCATCCAAATAAACAAATACATAAGTATGTTATAATAACTGAAACATTAATCATGTTTGTTTCCAGATTATCAACTTATTCGTTGCCGTCATCATGGATAATTTTGACTACTTAACCAGAGATTGGTCAATATTGGGACCACACCACTTAGATGAATTTATAAGGTAACAAAATAATAATTGTTACTTATTTATCTGAAGGGACATTGTCATATTATAGACAATATATATATATATATATAGCATATGTGGATATTGAGTATAATATCACAATTTAAACGAAAGTATTTGATTAATCGCGTATATTTTAGTATTAGGAAACACATTTTTGGAAACCCAATGTATCACTTTACAGTAGAACATGATCGCAGATAAACAACTGTAAAGTGTTCCAGTTCGTCTGTGTTAAAATCGCGTAAACCAAAGATCTCATAATCTCAGATAGTTCTGTTGCGACGTGTAGATATAAACTTAAATTAGTCGTGTTCAGAGTGACCACAAACCAATGTATAAAGTTCCTAAAATATACCTATTTAAAAATGCACGAGATTGATTCGGTAAAAAAATCATTGTTTTTTAAATTTCTAGGTTATGGAGTGAATATGATCCAGACGCAAAAGGAAGAATAAAACACTTAGATGTAGTTACTTTATTAAGAAAAATTAGTCCACCGCTAGGTAAGCTCAATAATTTTTATTTGATTATTCCAAAAAAATTTAATTGCGCCAAATCCACTATTAAATCCATATCTATTATTGTTTCGGGGTTTGAATTCCACATATTATATTTATTTATAATCTAGATAAAGTATGCCTTTAGTGGACATTCTAGCGCTCAATTTTTCCCAAAACACGTGGTTGAGTTATGAGAATATTTGTATTGGGTTATGCCCTAAGTCACTAATAACGTCCCCCATAGGATATTACTATATAATAGGTTATTACATCTTCAATAACTTTGCCAGATAGTGCTATTACAAACAATTATCACTAACACTATCCCTGAAACCAAATAAGATAGATAGATAAATAAAATAGATGTCGATTATTACAATCGACATCTATTTGGTATATATATGCGTGTTTCTACTTTAGGATTTGGCAAGTTATGTCCACATCGAGTGGCATGCAAGCGCCTCGTATCCATGAACATGCCGCTTAACTCCGATGGAACTGTGCTCTTTAATGCAACGCTCTTCGCCGTTGTTCGTACTTCGCTGAAGATCAAAACTGACGGTAATTATAATATTTTTCATTATATTGTTGCCGAAAAATATATTTTCCAGATTCTAAATTTTAGCACTGTATTCTAAATTTTAGCACTTATTGATTCCTGTTACTCAGCTTTAACTAACTTAAGATATCATTTTTTTTGTTTACAGGCAACATCGACGATTGTAACACAGAACTACGAGCAGTTATCAAAAAGATCTGGAAGAGAACATCTCCGAAACTCTTGGATCAAGTGGTACCTCCTCCGGGAGACCCCAACGAGATCACTGTCGGCAAGTTCTACGCTACTTTCTTAATACAGGATTACTTTAGAAGGTAAGACTTACATATATGTATTATTTGAAGATAGACACAATAAATTACTATGGAAAAGCTATATTTATATAATTAATTATTTTTAATATTTTACTTTCTATACAGGTGATAGAGTAATGTTTAAAGTTGTCTGTCTGTTTTATCTACACATTCAGATAGGAACAAGGACAAGTTAAAACTATAATTTACTAGCTAGAGAGCTATAAGATAGAGGTGACAGAATTCCAACGTCTTTCGATAACAGTGCATTTGTTAATACCACAACACCTTTTCCATTAGATTCTTATGGATTTTAATCGTGTCGATTTGAAGGTTGATACCATATTATTCTACATAGAATAGGCACTTTTAAAAGATATTCTTACTTAGCTTAATAGATTATGTTATTGTTTTATCAACAGGTGAACTTATCTTTATAATTATAAAAAGTTATTGTGTTTTATTTTTGTATTTAACCTTAATTGTTTATTTCTGTTAATTTCGGTTTAACACTGACTCTATGTTTTTGTTCCATAGGAATCACGCGTAAGTAACCCATCTAAGAAACCGTATGTTGTTTAGGAGAGAGAATGTTGCCCTTTAGTGTTTTATAAGAGCTCAGATATAGTCGATAGCAATCAAATGAAAAGATAGCAGATTCAATTCTAGATGTTTTCGGTTGTACCCCGCATGGTCCTTCGAGACTTAATATTCCATGAACATTAAACGGTTTGAAATACTTTTTCAAAGTACCCACATCACACAGTCTAATCACGACATTGAGCATGCACTGACAGAAAGGAGCTCACTTAATCGTCTTTACCCATCCAATACCCGAAATTTAATGTTGTGTTTTTGTGTTTTATCGATTTTTATCAACAGACACACATGAATTTTGAACACAGCCATATTTAACATTTCAAACAATTTTGAAAATTTCTTAATTATTTAGAAAACGCTAGATAAATTTTGAGTAGCATATGATATAGATTAAATATCTTTCAGATTTGAAAAATTAGAACAAATAAAAAAGTATAAATTAATGAATTTAGTATATCGCAATAGACTAGCTAAGAATTTAGATGCACACAAAAAATTGGATTATAAAATGTGGCTTTAAAATTTCACGTTTGATAAAGTTTTAGCTACTAATGTATTGTATAAATATTGTATTATATAAATAGCAGAATAGATAAAAAAAGAACATTATTTTATTAATATTTACTAGTCGACTTATACAAGCATTTGATGCAAAGGTTCAAAAAGAGAAAGGAACAAGAGATGAGACAGAATGACGAGCAGAGTCACCAGATGACGTTACAGGCCGGCCTAAGGACGCTGCACGAGGCTGGACCGGAACTAAAGAGAGCGATATCAGGGACTCTTGACGAAGTTATACCAGATAATGATGTGCCAATGCATAGGGTAAGTAGAAAATATCATTAAATCTAGTTAAGAAACACAGCCATTCCATATTGACATTCTAAATTAATACTACTGCAGCATTAATGGCAGCGTAACACATACGCATGTTTATATATTCGTTCATAGAAGCATCCATAAAAAGCTTATTTATATTACGGAAAACATACTAAAAGTGTAATGCCTAAATTTATGACATCTATATTTGTTTTGCAGAGAAATCACTCATTGTTCGGTGGAGTTTGGTCGAGTATACGCAGGCACGGCCCTAACAGACACTTCCATAGGCCTCGGAAACATGGCGAGGGTCCACCAGGTAATATAGAATTAACAGAATGTTAAAAAACCTGTTTCTCATTAACACTTCCTTCTCTTTGGGTTTTAAATGATATTAAAATAAATTGTTACGTAATAACAAGTTTATTAAATCTCTTTAACAGAAGCCGTTGGGAACCATTTAAGTTCATTAATGCAACGCGAGTATGGAGTAGGGCCACTGCCAATGGCACCCAATTTGTAAGTTTCCATATACTTTGATATAATACTTCTTATTCAAATTACTTAAGATTTTTTTATTATTTTATCATCGCTTAGAAAAATATTGATATCTTTTTTATTCTAGGGCTAATGGTCAGCCAAAAGAACAAATACCATTAAGGCCCCTGATATTCAACGGGGAATCGGAGAAAATATACCAAGTCCTCGAGTGAGTATTGCATATTTTATCACAATTCCGATCACCATAGCTTCATGTTTAATTTTACATTCTAAATGATGAATAATCACTGTCTCGCCTTATTGCAGAGCTACAACAAATGATCTAAAGAACGCTATTTACAAAGGTAGCTAAAACGTGTGATCGAGTGGTTTTCCAAATACATACTCATTCCTCTAACAATCACTCACATTTTCTGGCATTGCGTTTTGTGACTAACACTAACTTTATCTATTCACGCCGCATTGGATAGCAACCAAAAATCAAACTACCCGGAAATGCTCGGTCAAATCGGCCTCGCGTTCGGATGCGTAAACTACTTGTCCACACCCGAAGCGTCAGGAACGAAGTCAACGTCTCCAGTTTCGAGACAAAAAGTCCATCCTGAGGGTTCAGAGAAGCTGACTATACGGAAAGCGTCGCCGGAGGACAAGACGCCATCCCCGGGGGAGACGATAACGCCGAAGATATCGGCGTTCCTCGCGCGGGAGTGCGCGCCGGCGGAGTCGCGGCCGATGACGCTGTACGGCTACAACGCGGCGGCGCGGCTGCCGTTCGCGTTCTCGCACGCGCACGCGCGCGAGCGCCGCAGCCTGCGCACGCCGCGCCCGCCCGCAGGTCGGATGGTCCGCTCCGCGTCGTCGGGCGCCGCGCCCCGCGCTCCCCCCGCCACCGCCGCCGCCCTCTCCGCCACCGCCTCCGCCCCGCATGCGCCCGCGCACCAGCAGCGGCAGCTTGTAGAAGGTCTGCACGCAGGAAGTTTCCTTCTCATACTTGTATCGGGGATGTTAAGAGTTTTGGGATAGATTTCACTTGATATTATTTTTATTTATTTCGTAGGGGATTTTTGAAATACAATTCTCTTTCGAAATTACAGATTTGATATATACTAAATTAGACCTAAAATAAATTGTCTAAATAAACTCCAAAATAGAAAACTTAAACAATTTGAGCAAAGTAATGATATATTTATTATGTCAACTAACATTATTTTTTAGGTATTATAGTATAGTAAGTGAAGTTAAGAAATTACATTGAAATAATGTAGTTGATAAGGACATATGAAGGAAACTTTCTTGTAACGAGCATCATGCACTAACGTATTTCAAGCTTTTCAGGAACAATATAATCGTGAAGGAATGCAAATAACGAAAGTGGTATAAGTACACAATTACGCAAGCTACCGTCAATATCATTTCATTAACCTACACTCCAAGAAACACTCCTACACTATTTTTGCACAATTTTTAAATATCACACACAAAGAACCTTAAGCTTCCACCTGAACACGAAAATACATAAAACAGTACCAAAATCAGCACAATTTTTATTAAATAAATAAAAACTCTTTAAATAAAAACGCACTAGTCTAATTGACTCTAATTTGAGCAAGGCATTTGTTAAGACCAGATAACGAATTAATGTCAAGTTTTAGAATATTTCTAAATGCGATCATAAATTATTGTACCTAAGATCTCAGGTGCAGCAATAAGTGAACTTATAACTTAACTAAAC
Organism: Philaethria dido; assembly: GCA_033558755.1. NCBI lineage: Eukaryota > Metazoa > Arthropoda > Insecta > Lepidoptera > Nymphalidae > Philaethria > Philaethria dido. The sequence continues at coordinate 42,397 of JAKGSA010000644.1, forward strand.
CAAATTGCAGTAAAAGGGCATGAAACTAACAATTCATTCGAACGGCTAATAGTATTGCATTAGTATAGACCAAAAACTAGAAGCTTTTAGTAACAAATAATAAAAAATAACGCTTGCATCTAAAAATTGCACGAATAGGTTTCACAAAAAATCATGAGAACCGATCGGTGATTAGTGAGTAGAATAGCTGCTTCAAAATTCAGGTCATAGCTTGGATAAGCTTAAAAATAGTATTCATTGTACATATATTGAATGAACAGTAGTTTAGACTGAAATAGATGAGATTAGAAACATTGGCGGTGTAGGAAATTGTAAAGATAAATCATTTAAAAAAACGAAATAAGCCAAAATTGAACTTTTTTAAATTGTCCATGATTTAAAAAATATAAAAGTTTGATAAAATACTTAAATAAGGCTAATACTTATTTAATGACATAGGATATTATAGATACTGATAATAGCTGCTGCTTTTGATAATAACAAAACTATATACTAATAATAATTATAACGTAACAGGCGGCGATAGTTGCCGCAGCGTGGTGTCGCTGCCCGGGAGTCCTCGCAACAGCTCAGTGCCAGTGGTTGGCTCCGCTGAGAGTCTCGTCACGAGGGTATGAATTTTTAATCATTTTCTTTGAATGTGTAGGAAATTTAAAACTATTACCTGGGTTGGAAAATAATAATGTTCTGTATTTTCACTATATTATGGCCAACTTACACAACTTTTTTTTATAGCGATGTCAATTAATTGACGTCCAAAATACGAAGCTTTATATTTTAAATAAAATTGTTTGACATTGACTGACCTGTCATGGCGCAGAGCCACAAGTGTGCGACTGTAAACGCGACAGGTTTTGGAATCGATTCCAACTCCAGGAAATGAGAATATTAAATATTTATAATAATTAATATTCACTATTTTCACTTCCTCGCTCTGATAACAAGGCAAAGCCCGACGTTCACACTCTAGTGTAAAGATAAAGAAGCTTTGACTTTGCTTTTTTTTAAATATAATGCTAGAATCGAAAATAATATTATCTGTCTTCTAGGTGTTGGCGGAACAAGGCTTAGCGGAGTACTGTGACCCAGAATTCGTGAGAAACACCTCAAGGGAGATGCAGGAAGCGCTTGACATGACTCAAGAGCAAATGGATAGGTAAGATATTTGTTTCAAGATCAGTGCGTAATATAAAAAAATCAAATCTGAATTCATACTATGCGCAAATAGCTTGATAACCTAAAACGTATAGGCACATTTCAGGTCAGGTATTTTTAAGTTCTAGTTTTATCAAAATTTATTCATATCTATAACTTTACAAAATGGGTACCCTTAATAAGAAGAGTAGACAACTTTAGGACTTTCACACCTTTTATATTTTTTTACTTTAATATGGCAAGTTGGAAATTATATTGGAAAGATATATGAAGCAAATGTAAGCGGCAAGACAGGTAGGGGGAGACCTCGGTTGACCTTCGAGAACACAGTATCAATGATACTGGAGGAAGGTCACGTAAAAAGCATGAGGTATACAGGGACCGTAGCGTTTGGCGCTCCGTTCTCTCTGACTACCCCGCTAGGGATAAAGCGTGAAGTTAGGTTAGGTTACGTTTATAACATTAGAAAACATTATTTTAACATTCTTATAGATTTTACCTTTATAAAATGTAGGAAAGACACCTTCTATTCTCCAAAAAACAGTATCATTATCTACTATTACAAAAATCTAATCAGCTTATGTGAACGATATTGTCAAGTATTAAGAACTTTAACTTTCAGGGCGGCGCATCAACTTATGATAAAAGAGAGGAACTTGAAACAAGTTCAGAACCAACAACCTCAAGTGGTAAGCATCTCACGAATAAAGTGAGGTTAACTTCACCACCCCCCATTATATTCGATTGTATTATTTGTATAATTATAAAATTTAATACATTAAATAATTTCTTAGAGGCTTTCAGTTTAGAAATGTTGTATTTAGATAAAAAAAATTCAAAGCGGTCCATACACGCTTAATGTAAAAACACGCCTTTTCCAGAACAATCACAGAAACCCTAGTGTCGATATTCTCTGGTTTCCACTTTCCATCCAAAGTCAAAACATTACATGTTAAATAGCAAAATACAACGCCGCGTTTTGTATTACTAGAAAAGGGAAATGTCAATAATATAACCAATCACATTTCGCAACCAGTTAGGCTTTCAGTTCGTCTTTATGCGCATATTTGTAAGAAAATTATAATAATTTGAATATGTTTTATATATTAGCCTCGAATATTAGGTTTTATTATGACATATAAATCCTTTTTTATGGGAAGGAAAGCAAACGAGCGGTCTTAAACATTTATAATACAATTTTATCATAATTACAATAATATTAGATGTGTATTGGCCGCTTCAAAGTTAAAAATTAAAAATTTAAACCAATTTCCATATTGATTATATTTACAATATATATAATCCTAAGTAATACGTTAAATTGCTATAAAATGCTTTGGATTGATCTTTGTATACCGAATCTAGACTTTACTACCGGTATAATATACGTAAATTGAATAACATTTGATAACAAAACATGAGTTCAAACAAAATGAACTGAAAGCCTCTCAAAAAGCACATAGGTGGTGAAGTTAACTAGCACTAAACCGTAGCGCAAAACACACCGATCAACAATATACGAAGGTATAGGGTACTATCTGGGATTGTGTAGGGCGAGGTGATGTCCCAGCCCTGCGACCGGTTATAGCAGAGACCGCAACCCGGCGGCGTCGGCGGCGCCCCGTGTTGGTTTAAACACATTCAACTGCGAGTAATCGATTTTACACTTTGATAATGCTCAACTACGCCTTTTTGGCGGTCATGACCAGAATATAAAATAGTTAGATAATGGTTGTTTGTGACGTGCTTACCTGGTTTTAGTCGATGGAATCATAAAAGAGCCTTTTGACCGTATTCTAAACAATATTTAAATAAATATTATTTATTCCATAATAATTACGTATTAACTTTTAATATTTAAAGTAAAAACATTAAAAAATGGTTTTGTAAAATCATTTTGACAAGCCCGCGTTTTATGCCTACTTTATGTCACAATATTTTTTAATAACAATAAGACAAAGGCACGTCACATTCAGCCAATTAATTTCTTCGACTGTTCCTCAGTCAAGTGAGATTTGTAGGTAGTAGATATTTTATAGTATAGATTAAGAAATACTCTCGATATTGGGTATCTTTTTACAAATATAGCTTTCAGTTTTATTGTACTACGGAATTGTTATACGATTGTATGTTTAAATATTTCATTACATTTGCAAATTAAATTTAAGCAAATAGATCTCGAGAGAGAATTCTTTTCGTACATTAAATTAATTAGAGATAATTTTTATTAACAAAAAGAAAATGTAAAAGATTTCTTGTTATAAAGTTTTGTATTTCATTTAAATTCCAAATATAAACTGACAATATAATAAAAACACAAAAAATAAAGATAACTAAAATCTTTATTAAATTCGGCTTAGTATGTGTCGGCCGAATATATTTATTTAAAAAAAAATTAAAGTTTGTTCGAGCTTTAAGAACTATGTTTTTAAATGTTAAAAATTGTGTGATGCTTGTTCAAAATTTTCAGTATTAATTGTACCTATTAACTAATTAGTGAGTAAGTAGACGATTCCTTTGTAAAAATGGACCATACGATGACTTATATTCGTTTAAAACCAAACCTGACTGAAACACATCGCTCGTGATAGTGGATCTTATTCGTAAAAGTTTTCTACCAAATTATTATATGTAACACAATTTTTGCATTTACTATTCACTTATTTAATAAGCAGATGTACATCAGAGTGACAATACCGCACTTAAAGACTTGGCAAACTTTATATTTAAGTAACTCTGTATTGTAATAGGTCGACGGACTTTCAGGAATTGAATTGTAGGTTCGATGTCAACAAACAATCGCGACTCATGTCATATCATTTTGTCATCAAGGCTACAGTCTGGCTAAAGGATAGTTTAAAATATTTTTTTTTCAACGAAATTGCTTATATATTCTATGTTTAGACTAATAAAATGTCAAAAAAGTTTTAGGTTTCCTTTTTTTTTTCATTTAATACTTACCCACTCTAAACTTTTCTAAGATATTTATGATTCTATTTTAAAATAATATAAAGAGATTGTTTGTTTCTTTTTTTACCGCACTAAACTCTAAAACTACCATTCGGAATTCGGAAAAAGAAATTTTTATTTAACACATTTATGAATAAGGCTATCTATATTTAGCGCTACCCAAAAGTTCTTGATTAGTACCTGCCTGTGACGACGGGCTACTGTAGTGTTTGAAACTTCAGGTTTTCTTAAACGTTCCGAACTATTTCGAAAGCCATAATACACGCGAATAATCGGGCTAAATAACCGTATAAGAACAGGGAGAGCCAGAGATTTTGTTAATATTAATATAAGCTTAATATCTATCCGCAAGTGTAACAAAATTCAAAGGAAATTCCGACGACTAGAGATATATAATTTTAAACTATCTATTTAGTTAGTACAGCCATAATCGAACCCACCCATTATCGTTGTTCTTTTGGATTTATTTCTCTTAATTTTTGAAGAAACATTTAGAAACATCCAAGTACAAGACATGTTGAAGATCGAAGATATGTATTCATATTATTATTTGTAATATTATACAAATGGTCGACTAAATATTCTTAACTAACAATATTAGGTACTTATACTTAATAAGCTTTTTGATTTTCGCGATTATTACACATAATCTACCTGTCACCACGAACTACTGTAAAGTGTTCGAAACCCGTTTTCCAAAAATGTATTTTCGAATACTAAAACACACGCGATTAATCCGGTTAAAATTATTTTATTTAATATACTTATATCTATACAATATTATTTAAAAAACCATGTTTAATCATTACATTAACGAAATACTGCTGAAAATTAAGCATACTAAAAACACACTAAGGCAACACATATTTTATAAATAAAATGACGTAAATAAATGGCTCAAGACATTTTAAAGAAATACCTATATATTTGCATAGGTAATGTATGTTAAATTAATATAATACCCTAACAATAATTAAATTGTTGTACAGATATACTTACATAATGATTATAAAACTATATATTTATTTATATAATATTGAGACAACTTATATCACCCAAACTTATGTCACCCAAAATGACTTTAATATAAAACTTACATCACGCTGTATCCCGCATATAGCATGGTAGGTAGAACCTAGTGTTAAGACACTCCGTTCCCCACTTTCCGCCGAATTGTAGCGTTACATGCTAAGTGGCGGAACTCAACGCCGCGCTTTGCCTTGTTACCAAGCCCAGGAAATAAAAAATTCCATTTCCTGGAGTGGGAATCGAACCCACAACCTGTCGCGTTTTCAGTCGCAAGCTTGTACCTCTGCGCCACGACAGAAAACTTAGTTTTATTAATAGAGAAGTTAAATTATTTAGTCGACCAAATGTAAAATAAGAAGATTGTAATATTATTTAATTTATGGTCAATCATTTTCTCAAAAGACAGTAGAAATATTATAATATAATATTTGATAAGAAAAGGCATTTAAGACGTCACGAGACGAATTTCATCAGTTTCGATTGCGTAGTCCATTGATTCATTAAAGTTCAGATGCATGACGGGTTAGCACCGAAAACGAATATTAACGGAAATAATATAATTTGAAAATAATATTTTTTTATTTATAAATATATTTTACAATATTAAGTTTTAGTTCTTACTTACTTTAAAAAAAATATTTTTACAAATTACCCTAATACGTGAAAATATCTATATAGTCCATTTTTTAACAAATCAATTCGATTGTTTTTTTTTGTGAGTTACCGCATAACTTTTTACTGGGTAAACTAATTTTAATTTTTATTTATATGATAGTTAATGAAGCCATTTTAATTTTGTAGTTAAAACCCGACGTCTCATGTTTTGGTAAACTTAAATATTCGTACATTTGTATTTTTAGTGCATTTTCTTTGAAATCGTTTTTTTTTTTATCAAAATATTTACAGATCAATACATAAATTCAACTTTTCTCTACATTTTATGTTATACGAATTAATAATATACTTATTGGCTGTTAAATTTTCGTTTTTGGTGCTGCCATAGAATGTTTGAAATATAGCGTAAGAATTCCTAGTAAGTGCCCTTTTATTCTCGATATTAGTGTAGACGAGTCCTCCCCGATTTATCACAAGCCACATTCCTCTAGGATTAAGCGAAAATAATTGCAATTCTAGCAAATAAAATTAATTTTTCTACCCTCCAGTAATTGTTGTATAACAATTACTGTGAAAATTGCGTAAATTGAAATTCTAAATATATTGTAACCTCGCCAACATTTTCAACCACCATTTTGTGTCTTTTATAATTGTTAAGATATTTATTTTTTAATTTAATGCATCAATGAATGAAGCTATTCTTCCAAAATTCTTTTTTTTGACTGTCTAGGTGCCAATTGTAGTTTTTTAAGTTTTTACTATATTATAGTTTCTTGTTTAAAAATGTTATAACTTTTAAAGTGATTATAAATATTTATTGTAAATTTTCTTCCTATACATGTTGTTGTGTCTGTTGTGTATATAATATATTATTTCACTCATATAGCATTAAAATAGCAAAGAAATTCTAAATATTGTTATAGCTCAGTTATTATTAAATAAAATTAAAGTATTAAAAATCAGTGAAAATGTTTAAATATTTGAAGGAAAATGTAAATAATGTACAAATTATAAAATCTGTATTCAAATTTTGTCTTTTTAAGTAATTTTTTTATATTCTATGGCAATTTCTAGCGATGGCTAGTTGTAATGGACTTTTGACTGTACATAATTATGTAAATAAAATTTAAATTAAAAATATATTTATTCCGTCAGTCATTAAATTGGAACCTTATTAATTATCTATATTTATGGTTTAAAAACATTGTAAAATTGTTTTCATATAAATAAAAATGTGAAAAATATGTGAATTGTTTTATTATTGGCAGCATTGAGTTCCGCCACTCAGCATGCAATGCCTTAATTCAGCAGAAAGTGGGGAACGGAGTGTCTTAACACTAGGTTCCTTCTACCTACCCTGTCTACCCTGCTATATGCAGGATACAATGTGAAGCTATGCATCTATGTATGTTTTATTACCTTACTAAATATCTTAATATACAATCGAAAAAAGATTTTTAAAAAATCTTCTAACCATTGGTTTTTAAAAAAAAAGATAAGAAAATATACACAAAAGATATACTAAATACTCTTTTATTCATTTATCTATTAATGTTCCCCTAACTCTTTTTTCTGCTACATTCTGTGCTGGCATTTCAGCTTGCCTCTTATTCATGCCTTTCCTTTCCAATTGTTTTTCAATGATCCTCGCATTATTTGCATAGCTGTCTGCAACTTCCCTAGCTTCTATCTCATCCTCCTCCTCATCTATAGTAGATACAGTAACTGAACTGAATTTTCCCATGTTTTTCGTATGTTTTGTAACCATAATTTTTTTTGGTTGTGATAAAGCTACTTGTTTAGAGATATCAGCTAGAGAACCTTCAGCGGACTGTACTAGTGCTCCATTCATTATAAAAACAAGATTGCTGTTTTGATCATGTTTGTAATATAAGGGTATGCCACATTTCCTACATTTTAATCTATGCTGTCTTTCAATACCTTTTTCGCGTTTTAAGTAAACTGTTTCATCGGGATCTGAGGTGAGTTTGTGGGCATGTTTCGAGCCGTCTATAACTCTAGCACCGTCTGCAGGTCTTAATGGTAATCTGTCGGTTGTGCAGTCCAAGATAAGGGACATCTGACCACAAATGCAATAGTAGATGTGTAGAGGTTTCGTTTCATTGTATTCTTCTTGATCTTTTGTATCAGAGCACACAATACTTCTTGATACTACTTTCGGCATTGTGTATATAAAATTATATTTACCAGTTATTATTTCAATTGTTTCACTTCTTTATCTAAGGTAAAAATACTACTTTTTAAGTTTAAGTAATATTTAATGCACAACTTGCTTTAATAATGTCAACTCTGTCAAAATATTTTCTTGACATTTCGCAATAGATTACTTGACAAGCGGTACATAGATTTTATAATCAAATACTTATTACTTGGATATCTATTTGTATAGGAATGGTCAATTAAAATAGACAACAATAAATATATAGCAATACATTTACAAGAATGCCAAAACATAACTGCTTTTTTGAATTAAAATAAGTAACGATATAAGGGAATTGTACTTAACTGAGAAACCATAATTAAATGAGTACAGTACTATTAATTACGGTTATTACATAATATAAATTATAATATTACATAATATAAATTATAACACAATTGATATTAATATTGTGTAATAAAATGAAAAACAAAAACCAGTATTATTTGTTTTTATCACACTGTGAGAATATATTCCATTCTATAATCTATGATCAACATCATTTTCTGTCAACTTCACATCGATTGTCTTTTATTCTGCCGATTTGTGTTTCACTGCACATGTTCATCGATTTTCGTATAAATTTGAATAATAGTGAAATATATTAAATAAAATGGGTGCTATAGCGAGCAGATATCGTGTTTCTAACTCGGCACTCAGTAGCGCAGATGCACAAAACATAGAAAATGCTAACAAACGAGAAAATCCCGGGACTCTGGATGAACTGCACAAAAAGACTAAAGGTAAAATTTGTAAATATGAAATTACTATAAATACGTGCTCACTGAACACTATATTCCATGTAATGTCTTTTTAAAATGATGTTATTATCCATTCATTCATAAAAACATGGAAATATGTATGTAGGCTAAACCGAAAAGTTTGGTTACCTGTGATGTAATCTAAGAATTTCTTGCTAAAAACTTTTAATTTATAGCCTTAAACAGTGTCTTTTAAAAATATAATTTACATTCAATTTAAATTTTGATGCTATATTCAGTCTATATAATATTATTTAAAAATTTTATATCACATTCCCAGCCTGAAATTGGCCTTGTTTGTTTTCAGATAAGATAAATTTAACTAGCTTTAGTAACTTAACCTTTTTTTATTTGTATAATATTTTAGAATAGGTTTTTTAAAACTTATTTTAATAACTGAATTCTAATCCAAAGTATTTTTAAATATAAAAAGAATTAACTACTTTTATTTCATATATATCATTATTTATTATGATAATTACAGAGGTGATGCCAGTGAACTTTGAGGGTGGCAAACTTATGGTTAATAAGGGAATTTCTAATCATTTCCAGGTAAAGTTCAAGTTAATCTTTAAAAAGATATATAAATTTTAAATATATTAATATTAGTAATAATATATTTTTTAACATTTGTAAAATTAGTGTATTACTCATTTCATTATTTCTCATTTCTCTTTTCTAAAGTATTCCTAACATTAAAGATACAGAATTTGATTAGTAATGGACATTGTGAAATGGACCTCAATGCATTATTTTGTTTACTTAAAGTGAGGAAATTCACATATTTATGCTATCAAATATTTCTTTGAAATAATTTTAATGAATTTATAGTCATTTTCTAAGAATTGTCAATTTGATTTTAAAAATCTTATCAGATCAATGAAACTTTGATAAATAAAACCTGATACTGCAATTTATTGTATCAAACTAGAGAAATCATGACTACTTATGTATAATTAGCTAATTGACAAATAAATTCAAATCAATTGTGTTTACAGCTACTCTGTATTTGTCCTTTTATTTCTTTCCTTTTTACTATTATTCTTTAATTTTTAATTACTTTTGTATTTATGGTATACAATAAAGAGTTAGTATTATTATTTAGACTCAGATACTGATGAAATGTGTTACTAAGGAATGCTTATAACAGATCTCTTATTGATAAGCTGTTTTACTTTATCCCGCACCACAGAATACTCACGAGTGAACATAGTCTCTAACTAGTGGTGGAATAAAATGCCGCACTTTGTTTTACCAGGGCAAAGAAAGCATATGCGTGGGAACCTAATCCACAACCCATTGCATTTATAGCCAAATGCTAGCCCACTGCATTACAATGGTCTCTTTCATATAAATAAGCATTAAAATAATATTTTCAGATGTCACACACCCTCACAATGAGTTCTATGCAAAATGGCTACAAACTAGGAGGAACATATATCGGCACAAAACAAATATCTCCCACCGAAGCCTTCCCTGTTGTACTGGGTGATATGGATCCTGCGGGAAATGTTAATTTTAATCTTATACACCAGCTTACACCGGAAATTAGACTTAAAGGCGCTGCTCAAGTAAGTTTTACTTTTTTTATTAATATTTTGTTTTAGTTCATTTAGTTGATATAATTTTATATATCTACTGAAGAAAAATATTTTCTTGTATCTCAAGATAAGAGGTTTTCACTAGAGCCTAAAAATTATTTGAAAAAAATTATAACCCATATAAGCGAATGTATTAACATCATATTGCACATAAATTAAGGTAATAAAAAATGAATTCAAATTTTATATATACCATTGTATTATCGTACCAATATTTTCTGTTTCCCATCACTAGCTCATCTGTCAAAAAGATCAAGCTAATTTTTTTTTCTAACTTCATGCTGTATCCCGCTTATAGTGGGGTAGGCAGAGGGAACCTGAGAACCTAGTGTTAAGACACTCCATTCTCTTTCAACATTTCCGTTCCCCACTTTCCTAATTTATACAGAGTCTATAATTCTAAAGATGCAATATATTAAATATTTTTTAAAGAAAGAAGGGCGATGGGGATGTAGATTTTTTTGATTCTAATGCAAAAAAATATATATTTTTGACTTACGACAAAACCACTTTTTTGTGTTGTATATAAGTATTTAATAATAGTGTGTTTTTACATACCTTTGTTTGTTACACACCAATGTATTTTTGTTAAATTAATTTTCTGATTTAACTTATTACATTATAAAGAACTTAAAAATATATATTACAAAATTTTACAATATTTTGAAATTATAATAAAAATGGTTTTTATGAGTATAAACACTATTTGACCAACAATTTCTTTATTTTTTTTTATATTGTATAAAAATTTATGAACCAAACAAGATCCAAATGAAGACCTATTGCAATCTGTTAAAGATATAGGTTATAACATGCTACAATAAATTTTTTAACGCCTGTCGTGGCGCAGAGGCACAAGCGTGCGACTGTAAACGCGACAGATTGTGGGTTCGATTCCCACTCCAGGAAATGTAAACTTTAGTGTTTTCATTTCTTGGGTTTGGTAACAAGGCAAAGTGCGGCGTTGAGTTCCGCCATTCAACACGCAATGCCTCAATTTGGCGGAAGGTGGGAAACGGAAATGTTGAAAGAGAATGGAGTGTCTTAACACTAGATTCTCAGGTTCCCTCTGCCTACCCCGCTTTTTTCGTACTGGGTGATTCTTCAAGATTTTGTGTTTTTATTATTTATATAGCCCAAAACTTGAAATTTGTGGCATGTTCCTATGAATGTAGGTATACCAGAAAACTTATATTCGAAATCCCTATCTCACCTACTTTCATAAGAACATATATTATTATGCTAAGTGTCGAAAATTTTTGGCCATTTGAATCAGGTGACGAAAGAAATCTTAAAGAAATAACCCTATAAATAAATATATATTTAAAAACCGTACAAATTATATTTCCAGATACAAGAATGCAAGTTAACAGCGACACAAGGCACAGTAGAGTACAAAGGCCCTGACTACACACTAGCACTAGCGGTGGGCAAACCAGATTGTAGTGAAAAATCATCTGTTTTTGTTGGACATTATTTACAGGTGAATTTATTTTTATTTTTTAGATACTTTTTCCTTTTAGCTTTGTGAATCTGCTAATGCTCATATTTGAATAAAAATCTTATTAATAGATATGTTAAAATTAGTAATATTATGTTAAAAGATAACCAGTTTACTCTTTATCTCACTTTTGCGTGTTAAGTGGCGGAACTCAACGCCGCGGTGTATCAACTATGTTAAAATTTCTATATCATTTATATGTTTAATAATACAAATCTTCTTAGAAATAAATATTTTGATATTAGAAATTTGTGAATAATCCTCTACAAGGAACAACGAAAATAAATTGTAACAATATGCTTCTTAAGAATTTGGATGTAGCTCAATAAGAATGTATAGCTTAAGTTAATGTAGGTTTTATAAAAAAAAAACCCTTTTTTTTCATGTATTAAAGTGTATGTTTAAATAATTACAGGCAGTAACGCGGCGTTTAACGCTAGGGGCGGAACTAGTGTACCAGTCCAGTCCGCGCATAGCTGGTGGGGAAGTGGCTGTTGCTTCTGCGGCAGCTAGATATACTATGGATGGTACATATTATAATTCATTATATCTTTGACTTTTGTGATTATTATTATTTTTAAATGAAACAATGTTAATTTTGATTGAATTTTTGTATATTTGTAGTCGATTTTAGAAAAAAATATATTTCTATGTATCAGTGGCGAGGGGTGAAAATTGCATGTAGGGAAGCGGGTATACATATTTAGTGGAGCTGTCACTATGGAATTTTGGCGATGACCTTTTATTTTTAGGTCTATAAGATGTGAGAGCTTGTTTTTTTGCACTTTTATGACCAATATTTTCCTGGCGACCTTTTTTTTATTAAGCTTTCAGACCTTGTTTGACTTTGTTTTTTGGAGCTCCACATTTTACTGGCGAGCTTTTTTTTAGGTCTCATATTTGTACTTTGATAAGTTAGGCAAGCCTGTGGTCTACCTGTGACCATCTATATATATATGATTTACCCATTTAAATTATTAAATAGTATAATAATGTGAAAATGTAAATACTATTTAATTATCTATTATGGTTTAGTGGAACAAGGTCTTACTTTAAACGCAGGGGTTATGGGTTCAATCCTCACTCTGAAAAGAGTAACATTATGTAATAAAATTACTGCCTGACATACACTTGTATACAGTTATATAATACATACACGTCGCTATGGCAACTGTATTACCAGCATACAAATTTATTTGATTTATATTATTATTTTATTTCAGATTCAGAAGTATCGGCAACACTGGGAGCGGCCAGCTTCCATGTGTGCTACTTTAAACAAGCTAGTGAACAATTACAGGTAATTTATATTATATCGATTAATTTATTATTATTTTTAAAGAATTAACGCCTGTCGTGGCGCAGAGGCACAAGCGTGTGATTGTAAATGTGACAGGTTGTCGGTTCGATTCCCAGGAAAATTAAATTTTTCATTTGCTTTTGGGTTTGGTAACAAGGCAAAGCGCGGCGTTGGGTTCCGCCACTCATCACGCAATACCTCAATTCGGCGGAAAGTTCTTTCCTATCTTGCTATATGCAGGATACTGTGTGAGGTTGTTATCAATAAAGAGATTTGACTTCAAATAAAATGCACAAAAAATTTAAATTATTACAAATATTATAGAATAGTGGGGAACGGAATTGTTAAAAGAGAATGGAGTGTCTTAACACTAAGTTCTCTGGTTCCCTCTGCCTACCCTGCTATATGCGGGATACAGCGAGAAGTTAAAAAAAATTATAGTGCAGTAATACACATAAAAACAACAGTCAGCATTCGAATTGTGGACCTTGTTTTATTGAAGTCGGTTATAACCCAGTTACAATTATACCATGCCCTTAAGATAAATTGACTCCCCTTAAGTCATTTTTATTTGTTTCTATTTGCAGGTGGTAGCTGAAATGGAGACTTCGTTCCGAGGCATGGAGTCTGTAGGTACCATTGGCTATCAAGTGACTATACCAAAGGCAGAGCTTGTGTTTAGAGGTAAATTATTATTATTATTAATAAAATGTTACTTTTTAGAAATGATTTTTTTTAAATAATGTTACAAAATTATGAACTTGGAATTTCTGTTTAACTCCATCAAATACTCTTGATATAAAAATATTTAAATTAAGTTTACAGCTTAAACCGATATATACGCAGTTGATTTTGAAAATGAGACAACTCCATTTTGTAAAAAAAACAATAATTAAAGCTGAATCTTATTACAAATTAACATAGTTTTATGTTTTTTATCCAAAAAAAATGCAATAACATAAAATGGAGTTGTCTCACTTTCAAAATCAATGGCTCATATACCAGTAGCAAAAGGTAAAAATTTTAGTTAGGTAAGCCGGTAAATTTAGAAAAGCTGTCACATATATTTTGGGAAGCCGGTAATTTTTAGAGAAGCTGCTATATTTAGGTATATACTGGCCAGTATAGGATCTGAAGGTATTTAGTAATTTCACTATCGAATTTTGGTGATTACCTCTTTTTCTTTTTTTTTAAGGGTGTCTAAGATGTCTGAGCTTGTTTTTTTACCATTTTATACTTTTTTTAGCTCTTCACCTTTCTTGACCTTGTTTTCTTTAAAAAATTGATTACAATTTAAGCTCCAAACTATGTTTTTTTGCAAAATTCTTTGTAAATTGACGATTCGAAAGTACTTGTAAGAGCCTATTTGAATAAAGAATATTTTGATTTGATTTGATTTGATGAAAGTGGGTGAGATACACACATATATATGTTTAGTTGTGTTTCACTTTCATAGGAACATGTTTTATTATGCCAAAAGCGTCAACAATTTTGGGACATATGAATCAGAAAAGGACGAAACCTTGTAGAATTATCCTTAAAATATTTTTTTAATTTTTGTTATATTAATTCTAGGTATGGTAGATTCCAATTGGAACATCGGAGCAGTCTTAGAGAAGAAGCTCCAACCTCTACCCTTCACGTTTGCTCTCTCGGGCATGGCAAACCAAGCAAAGCAACAGTTCAAGTTTGGATGTGGACTCATCATCGGCTAACCAGTGATAGTGTTTGTGTTGGTGATAGTGATATGATAGTGTTTGTGATTAGTGAGAAATGAGATGGTAAGGTATTTCTTTTGCATTTTTGGTTTTTGTCAGTCAAAAATTTCTGAGGCAAATGGGTATTTTTTTTGATTTGGATAGGAAATTTGTAATTTAAAGCAATTATATGCCTATAAAATTATATATATAAATTGTCTGATAGTTTGTTCATATTTATGTAAACACAAAAAAATAGTTGCCGAGGAAAGGTCAGTTTTATGATCATTCTTATGTAGAAATATTTATTAATTGAAAGCCAGTAACTATCAAATATAAGAAGTCAAGTATCAAAAAAATAAATGTATATAGTGTTATTGTATGAGGTAAGAGCTTTTTGTAACAAAATAATAATTTAGGTACACCTTTAAATAAACATTATGAAATATTTTGTTTTTGTTATAATTAAAAATATATATAAAACGCCAGGCCATCGAAACATATTGGGAAAGTGACTGTAAACACGATGTGTTGTGGGTTCGATTCCTACTTGAGAAAATTATTATATATAAATTATTTTCATTTGCACACAGAAATATGACATTTGACATGTAGGGTTCTTGGGGAGTGTAGGGGAGTACTGAGAGAGGGTTTCACCTACTATAGGTCAGCAAACAAAGTTGTGAGATACACCTAGTTCCATTAAAGCTCTTTATGAAATATATAATAATTATGATATATATACATAAATATATTTAATTGTACTATTATTATCTCATTTCTTATTGTTCACTTGTGTTTATCAAATCACTACACTGTTAGATATAATGTGTGTTATGATAGTTATTTGTATTTTGGATTTATTCTTAAATAATTAAAAATATTTAATTTGAGGCCATGATGGTTTCTTTGAAAATCACTTTAAACAATATATTGAAAGTACTGACAAATTATATATAAGGTAATGTATCTAAATACTATAGTAAACCTATAAAATCTATAATTTTAAAAGTTTGCGGCTAACTACATATAAACCTAACGTAAAAGCCTTCTCATAAAATATAGTTATTCATATTTTTTCAAAGAATGTTTTTGCATCTCCAAGTACCTCCAAGCACCTTTTGTGAAGTTAGCCGGTTTACATTCTTAAGGTATGCTAAGAACATAAAGTCAATGACTTAATTGTCCACTTTCTGTCCATTAAAATATATAATATATAAACCAGTGTATACAAAAATAGGCTATTTATAATTGTTGTTAACATAAAGATGTCAGTATTGTCAGTACTGCAAGCTACCACTGACTCTGAAGGTATAATTATTGTATTGTTTTGCCCCATATGGGATTCAAACCCACTGCTTTATTTTTAAATATTATTTTATTGAAGTAATCCAAAATACAAATATACTGTATATATTGTAATTGTATTACAATATTCTGTTATCA
>JAKGSA010000644.1:58793-133890 GCA_033558755.1 Philaethria dido
AAATATACTGTATATATTGTAATTGTATTACAATATTCTGTTATCACGAAGGACTATGTCGATGTTGCTGCTACCATTTTTTATGTTTTTTTTTAGTATTATTAATATTCTTAATATATAGAATTAAAATTTGATTCACATTTATATATATATATATATATATATATATATATATATATGTATATAGTTATAATTATAAAGGTTTTGCAAAGAGCAGTGTTGTATGCAAAGATTCTTAATAGTGGAGCATTGAGTTTTGCCTTCCAACACACTATGCTTTAAATTCTGGAAGAGTGGAAAACATAGTGTCTAGACACTACTATGTGGCATAAAGTGTAAAGCTTTTGAATGTATTAACCAAAAGGATAGGAGGTTTGAAGCCACTCTGTATTCTACTTTTTATTTCATTTATAATTTTTTTTTCCATTCATAATTTTTTTTATTATAAATATTTGAAAATGGACAGAATCTTTTCAAATCTGCTCTCGTGTGTGGTTATAGAGTTACTTGGTAAATGTCTGCCTAAGCCTTACTTGGCTCCAATGAGCTCCGAGAGCTCATCCATGGAATTCTAAGATGTTTTTCTTTTTAATAATGAAACTTAAAATGAATATATTTAAAAAAAACACAAAAATGGTAGCTCCCATATATTTAATACATTTGTATAATACTTACATAATGTTCCACGCTACTTCCACCAGTATAGCATTTAATACTGACACTTTAGGGTTTGAACCTGCACTTAGATCCTTAAAGCTATACATGTATATATGACATGAAAAAATTGATATAATTGTCATTAATAAATTAATATCATTATAAATTTTGCAATATTTTTCTTTATTTGGCTTATAAATGGCTGTTTTTGCTTGGCTTAAAAAAATTCTATCATATTTGTACTACTACTATGGTTAATTTGTGAAACTAAAATGGAGTACAAAAGTCACAAAATATGGATCATTTTATGTGATTAGGATTTTTCACTAAATAAGAAAGATAATAATAACATGTTTTTTTTAAATTATGTTCATAAATTAATGGCTTGTGGATGAATATGGTAAAGACTTTTTTTTTATTTACATTATATCAGTAACAGGCTTGAATAAGTTGATATTCAAAAATGCATGTTTTTCAGGACTGATTTTTTTTTTACCAGAAATTGTTTTGAGTTGCTTGATTTTTTTTTTAATTATTCAAATAACTAAAAAAAATATAAATCAACTCAAAGTGAGTTAATTCTTATGCCAAATTTATGCAAATTGGAACCAAAATTCTATTTACATTAAAATGTGAGAAATATTGTATTATTTATATTTATAAACAAACATTACTTTTATAATATTTCATTATTTAATAACTGGTTGGTTGTAGATTGTAATGTCACTGGTAAAGGGTAAAGCACAAACTTAAATAATATTATTTATTGCCATTTTCACAATTTTAAATGTTGCCAGCGCTCGAAATACATGTAATATAGATAGTATATCGGTACAATCTAATAAAATAACACTTCGCCTAAAGTGTGCCACTTTTGACTAAAGTGCAGTGTAAAATAGCACTTTCGTCTAAAGCAGTGGTTCCCGACCTTTTTTGTGTCATGCCCTAAGTTAATCTTTCTAAAATTTTTATGCCCCACATGTAACATACATAATTGTTAACATAAAAAAAAATATATTTAAATTAAAAAAATTACATCAGTAAGAAAACTCTAAGGAATTCTATACGAAACACAGTAAGTATATTTTCAAAACATAATGAAAAACTGGATTTAATTTACAAATAATTACAATTATTGGGGGCAATTCAAAAATCTTTATTACAATAAAGATTTTTGAATTGCCCCCCATTTACAGTCAAACTGCCCCCCTTATGGGGTATGGGTCCCACGTTGGGAAACACTGGTCTAAAGTATAAGTGTATAATAGTACTTTAGCCTAAAGTGCAGTGTAAATTAGCACTTTTGCCTAAAGTGTAGGTGTTAAATATCACTTTCGCCCTAAAGTGCAGTGTAATACAGACGTCCTGAGTATGAGTGTAGTTAATGTGACTGTACATAGCATGTTGTTGAACTGTTTATTTTTAATAGAGTTATGTTAATAAATCATTTGGTCTTTTATTTTCTCCATTTTTTTCTCTTTCTGGAATTAATTTTGACTTTTTTTTATTGTAATTTCATTTGAACTTGCGTACTTTGGAATACTATATATAATTTATAATTAGGCGATAGTCTGGTTTGAGGACATTAAAATTAAAAAAAATATTTTTTTAATTACGATTAATAATCATAGAATATATTTAAAATGTTTTTTTTTTACAGCTGTCATAGTGTATTTAAATATTTATTTCTTTTCAAACTATTATTTTTTTAATTTCAAATCTTTATTACTAATTTAGAATTTTGAATAATTTAATTTGACAGCTTAGTATAACTTATATATAATGTGAGAAAAACTTCTTAGAAACACAATAAAATATTATTGAATTTTTAAAGTGTTAATCACACACTAAGGAAACGAAAAACATATTTAGAAAACATTTGTATAAAAATTTTAATGTAGCGTGATTCGAACCCGCGCCAAGCCTCGAACAAGCTTATTTGCGAATAAAAGTGAATTTTGACGCAGCCTGATGTAGAACGTATGGCTTAGTGGTCAGAGGGCGTGGACGGTTTCCAAGAGGCGCGGGTTCGCTACCTACTGCGTTCAAATTTGTATACGTTTTCTAAATATGTTTAACATAATAAAATATGAAGCTTACTTCATATACGCCTCAAGTTTCTTATAAATATTTTTAAAGTGTTATTCACACACTTTACCGTACCTATTCATATACTGAGGTTAAAAAACAACATTTTCAAAAAACTTATTCAGTAGCCTTTATGTAAATTTTATGATAATGTTGATAGAATATAAAATAGAATAGAAGATATTCACAGTTCACCTTCAAAATATAGATTGGACATCTACAACTATGGTATCAGGATCAAAACAAGGTAAAATCAAACAACAAGTTAGTTTAAAAATAACGTAAGTTTATTACATGTAATGAAATAAAAATATATACTATAAACTTTTATTCTTTTACTTGTAGAACTGATTTCACATTTGCAGCCACAGATACACATATTACGTGAATCAATTTGGTAATCGATTATGAAACCAACACTAGTGATGCGAGAGTGTCACATCACTATTATTCGCTTTAATTTTCAAATGCAAGTAATAGATAATTAAAAAAAGCAAGTCAAGTGATAAAAAAATTATAATGCATTTGAAAATATATCGCAATTTGCCATTATGAATGCTACCACAGATTATTTAAGAAAAACAATGTAAAATCGATTTTTAGTTAAAGTAATCGATTAATCATTCATAATAGCACATCGAGAAAAGCTGGGTGGATTTATGAAAGCTCGAATAAATGTATGAAAAAAATATTTAAAAAAAAACACAAATTTACAGCTAAAAATTTTTTAACGTTATTTCCTTATACCAAAATATATTATGGCTTGTTATCATTTCAAAGATACATATAAGTTCTATAATAATATATTTTTCGTGTTAAATTCTATCGTAGCCTAACTTAATTATACGACGATTGCAACACTTTGAGGATCGCAAAATGTCATTTCTAGAGATCTGTTATATTCGTTTGTAATGCCTTTTCTGTAAACGATTAAACTATAAGAAAAATGATAATTATCGAACATATTAACAGAAAAATCATTACAAAAGCCAAGAAGGCAGGAAAAGCGATGCGTTGTCGCAACCTGCCGAGTCATCAAAGTAAAACAAATGCTAAATATTTGGTAAAGCGACCGCCGAGTACAAAAAGAACTAGATTGTCAATATTTAAAAAGAAACGTTAAATTTTAGAGGGAAATTAATATTTGAGGGTAGATTTTAAAAATGTCGAATGGTAAAAACCGTTGTGCTAAAGCAGATTAACAATAACACTAAGTACAGATAAAACTCAACGTTCTGAGGCGAATTGACTTTTTTAAGGAATTAATCACAGTGAGAAGAACAAGAACATGATGGAAGAGCGATTATTAATATTTTTTTAGCTTCACGCATTTTCTAGAAACTGTCTAACACCTGTTATACGCATACCGTGGCGCAGAGGCACAAGCGTGCGACTGTAAACGCGACAGGTTGTGGCTTCGATTCCCACTCCAGGAAATGGAATTTTTCATTTTCTGGGTATGATAACAAGGCAAAGCGCGGTGTTAAGTTCGGCGGAATCGAATCCAAAACACCACTTAGCGTGGATAGATGATGTATTAATATCATTTAAAATTTTGCATTAAATTTTTTGATAGATATATATTAACTATGCAATAAATGATTATTACTTAGTATTTCATTTTTTTATTAAATACTAATAATCGCTCATGCCAAATCACTATTAAATCCTCTAACAAGTCACGTGTACAGTGTTGCCATATAAAACTACAACGTAGAACGAAATGGACGCACAGACACGACGTATTTATTTATACATATATAAAAAAAATTAACACTAATAAAAAAATTAAATACCTATGAGATATATCGATGACTGAAGTCCGACAACGGGCTCGTAAGTTGGTTTATGCTATGGGGACAGATTAAAAAGATATTTACAAAATCACAAATCCGCTGTGTTGCCAGTAATAGACAATAGTTATAGTGTATAATATTTAATTTTTTTTTTAAATATACATATTGAAGCATTTCCATTACATTACTCAGAATATTTCGAATATAGATAATAAATGTCCTTACATAGACTTATATTAATTTCACATCGTTTTACCAACTTCATATCGTGAACACCATTCTTATAATCGCTAAGCGTAAAACGGACTTAACACATCACACAGATAACAGTAAATTAAAATATATATATATATCAATTATTCTTTATGGCAGTGACGTGTGTGTCCAATCAATACAAGCCATAGACAATATAAAGAAAACCATTCACGATTCATTTTTTAAATATTTTTTTTAATTTAAAGCACTTTTGCCGTTTGTATTCTGAGCATAGATCTAGAATCCTAAAATTGGCATGTTGTGGTCCACATATAATAAACAGACAGCGGACAGTAGACTATAAACACTTATTGTTAAACATTATGTTACTACCTCGTCACAAATTTCCCGCGATAGAACTAAAATTTTTTTTTTTAAAACTTATTCATCTAACGTCAGAAGGTAAAAACTAATAAACTCATTTCTAAAGATATGTAAGAGTTTTGTTAAATTTTTTAAATTTGCTTTTTGAATTTTTTTTTTAATATTTTCCTTTTTAAATGGTTGAGGTAGTAAGATAATTTCTTTGTTTACGGGCGCCCTGCGTTTTATTGCTTTTGTGGTATATTGAGGTTATCCATATTATTATTATTAACACTATTTTTGTCTATGATACAAAGTAGAGTCCACAGACTATAAAGTTATTAGGGACTAAAAACGATTTATCGTTTGAAAACATTAAAAACGTATATATAACTAACAGTGAACGCACAACCGTAAATGGATACATTTTTTTTTAAAAAACTAAAATTTCGTCGAATAATTTAGAATTGTTTCAGACCTACAAATTTGAAAATGTCTAAACTTTTTTTATATATAATGGCTGCCATACTTATATTGATTAAATGTAAAAAAAATATATGTTAACAAAAATGTAACTGACTAAGATATAAATGAATAAATCCATAGCAAAATCACAAAAAGTGTAATTTTGATAATAATTTGCGTAATAAATTTCATAATTGAACGTTAAAAGTCATTGGTAGAAGAATATTATTGTAAAAAAATGGCCTTACAAAAAAAAAGGAGCACGAGAATAAGAACTAATTTATAATAAAAATACTTTAACTGACATGGTTTATCGTTTTTTTTAATGTGTATAACTTGAACACATTGCTATACAGTATATATTTTACATCAATATAGCAGCCACCACAGATTAAAAACCACAAATCTAACAAACACTACATACACAGAGTAAATACCACTTCATTTCAACTAACGGTTTCCAAACGTGCCAGTTACAAAACCACAGACTAAAAACAAAAGTATAGCAGCCGTCACAGATAAAAAAATCACAAATCTGACGTTGACAGATAAACAACCTCAATCGAACCAATCCTACGCAACAACCACAAACCTTCGAAAAACCGTCAAAAACCATCAGAAACCAGCAGAAACCTGAGCGAGGGCGCCCCAAAAAATTTGACAAAACTTTTAGCAAACATATTCCGTGCGTTATAACTCCATGTCGTGAGCTTCGTCGTCACTAAATTCGGACATTGACGATTCTGTGTCGGAATTGGCGCCATTTTGTTTGGACGCGGCGCCGACGCCCGTAATGGCGTCCTTTTCTAATAGTGCCTCCTCTGTGGCGAATCTGCGGACGTAGTCTGGAAACGTCATCCAAACGATACTTGATAAAACCATAGATTTAGGAACTTTTTAATTTTGAAGTTTAGTAAGATAATTGTATATGTTCAAAGCTTGTTATGTACATATATTAAATGGTATATCAATATATTATTGAATTAATTCTTATTATAAATAAAAATATATATTTTTATATGTGAGAGAGAACCTAGAATCAAGAAACTCCGTTCTTAACTTTCCGACCAAATTCAAAACAATACATATTGTAGCTGAACGTATTTTGTCTTGCCAGAGAAATTCTAAAACCGTATTTTATACCAGAAGTAGCTTATGCGATTATATAAATTAAAATAAAATAAATAATACATTACAAATTGTTATCACAAGGCACATCGTATCAAAAGGCACATTTTCAATCTTTTATCTTCTAAATAATGTGTGTCACAAATAAAAGATAAATAAAATAAGTTTTAAAATACACAAAATATTTATAAATTGTATCTTATGAGTTAGTTAAATGTTTCCCCTGTATCAGGATAGACAGAGGTAACCTAGTGTCAACACACCCGATGGAAAACGTTTCCACCATAATTCGCGACATTGCGTATAAGTGGCGGAATTCAACACCGCACCTTATCTTACAAAAACGGGGAAATGACAATAAATTAAATATACTCATTTCCCCGAGTGGAAATCGAACCCACAATCAATCGTTTACAGTCATACACTGTCACACTGCAACACGTCCAGTACTATAAAATTAGTAGTATACTTGAACTGAGTGGGGAACGGAAATACCGGAAACGGAGTGTCTTAACACTAGGATCTCAGGTTCCCTCTGCCTACCCTGCTATATGCGGGATACAGCGTGAAGACAAAAAAAAGTGAACTCACCTGAAACCTTCTTTTTGTACTCCTCAGGCTTGTGCAAGTACATGGCGGCGGCGTCGCCGTTGAGCGGGTCTATGGGGTTTGGGTACGTCAGAAGTTGTGGGAGGAACGATTCGAATATATTTGATAGATCTGGAAAATAGAGAATACAGTCACTCAGTAATATTTTAATTAGAAAATATACTTAGAATTAGCCAGTCAATTAATTTTGTACAAAAAAAATTGTGCAGTTTCACCCTTCATACCATATTAGCAGAGTAGACAGGGACACACTGGGCGTGAAGGATTAAAACACAACACCGAGTTTAGAGTGTTACTAGAGCGGAGAAATAAAAAAAAATTAAATATAATAATTTCCCTGAGCGAAAATCGAACCCACTACCAATCGCGACCAAAATAATTACCCAATACTAATATACATATTTACTATGAACATCTGTAAAAGGGTAAAAATGACTATAATCAGCAATAAGTGAGGAATAGAAAAAAAATGAAAAATTTAACAAAGGAGTAATTATTACTAGCTAACAATACATGTAAAGCGTTTATCAAACAAAGACTTCTTTTATAATTAAATCTGTCGTGGCGCAGAGGTACAAGCGTGCGACTGTAAACGCGACAGGTTGTGTGTTCGATTCCCACTGCAGGAAATGAAAATATTAAATAATATTGAGTATTATCATTTCGTCGCTCTGGTAAGGCAAAGCGCGGCCCACTCAATACACAATGCCTCAACACGATGGGGAAATTGGGGAACGGAAATGTTTCTCTGTCTCTTCTAGAGAACGTAGTGTCTTAACACTAGGTTCTCTAGTTCGCTATGCCTATCCTGCAATGTTACATACAGCCTGAAACTAAAAACAACATATATCTAGTTAAGCAACAGAAGAAATATTTTTTTTTTTTTATGGATAACGGATGGCAAACGAGCAGAAGGACCACCTGATGGTAAGTGGATACCTTCGCCCATGAACATCTACAACACCAGAGATGTTGTAGATGCGTTGCCAACCTAGAGGATACAGATGGAAGAGGAGGACAATGTAGTATTCCGTTCTCGGAACCACAACATTTTGGGGAAAGGATGGGTGGGAATGGGAAAACCTGGCTTACATGCCATCGAACCGGAACACATCATAAGATATTTGGCGGTTCGTCTTTGACATGATAGTGGTCGCGAGCCAGACGGAGGACGAACCTCCTACCACCAAAAGAAAATTGTATCAATTCAGAAAATGCTGTTAAAGGAATACCATTTTAATAACTTCATGTGCACCCGCATCCCACACAGAGCAGACAGAGGGAAAGAAAAACTCTTAGACATAAGACACTCTGTTCTCTTATAGAATAGCATCTTGACACTATAACTGATATAAGATCAAATCTTCACGCATTGGGAGTAGGTTCAATTCTCACTCGAGAAAAAGATTACATGTAAGTTATTTTCATTCACCGTACTGCTAAGACAAAAAAGTACAGCATTTAATTCGCGACTCACATGCAACATCCCGATTTCAGAAGAACAAAGGAGAAAGGAGTGTCTAGACACTAAGTTCTCTAAACGAGCAGCTAAAAAATATCCTTTTCTTACCATATAACGCGGTCCAAGCCTGATTTATGACATCTAAACACACAGTGCCTGACACTTCATCGATGTTCGGGTGGTACACTTTGTTCATGAAACCGATGGACGGGGATTTGAAGGGGTAGTGGTCGGGCAAGTGCACTCGGACTCGCCACACACCGCCCTCGTAGGGAGCTGGAAGTGAGAGTAAATAAAGCTTTATACGAGTATGTATTATTGCTGCTGTTTGCTGATTTCCGATTGAATTTAAGATATTACGTATAAAGTGGCGGAACTCAACGCCGTGCTTTGTTTAATCAAAGCGGAAAATTTTAAACAATTAAAATATAATTACTTCCTCGAATGAAATCGAACTTACAACTAAACACGTTTACTGTTAGACGCTGTCCTACGAGACGCCTCAATATAGAATTAAATAATAATATTCTTTATTACGTATATGTTACTTTATTATATTAATAAAAAATAATAATAAAAAACATAAAAGTGTATACATTTTCTCTATAAAGGCGGCCTTATCACCACTGGTGATCTCTTCCAGGTAACCACTATCATAAAATAGAACAAAATACGCAAAAATATAGATTGGTTGACACCAATAATTAATTTTTCTTTTAAAATAATAAACTTACATAAAAAGTTAGTCAAAATATTACAATACAGCTAGCTAGCTTACAATACAATAGTCTCGTATTGGGTGCCGAGATCTATAATAACTGCCAGTAAATCGAAAACTAAATAACTTGTCTTTACGAGAATTCCGCCTACCATACAAAAAGTAACATAAAAAAAAGAAAGGAAAAGAAAAATAAGCTATCCTGATTGAAGTGGCAAGGGAACCAGGTTATTCTACGAAATTAATAGTTCCTGATCCGGACACGTGCGCTTGAAGAAAATCAGACAAGGATTGGACAAAAAATTTGGAAATTTGCAATTTATATTGTAGTCAGTAGGTCATTTTACTCCAGGAAATGTAAAATTTAGTATTTTCATTTCGTGGGTTTGGTAACAAGGCAAAGCGCAGCGTTGAGTTCCGCCACTCAACACGCAATGCCTCAATTTGGCGGAAAGTGGGGAACAGAATTATTGAAAGAGAATGGAGTGTCTTAACACTAGATTCTCTGGTTCCCTCTGCCTACCCCGCTATATGCGGGATACAGCGTGAAGTTAAAAAAAAAATAGTCATTTTATTGATAGAAAAAAATAAAAATAACAGGAAAACGTTGTGAATTCAAATTTCACGACATACAGCAATAAATGTTTTAGTTTTGCATTTGTAACACAATTTTTATCGTAATGCTACTAGCTATCCTTGACATGGGGGATATAGAAACAAAATTATCAGAGCAATATATTGGCCGCACGTTTTTTATTGATCCACCAACGTTTGTTTACCTGTATATAGAAATAAACTACACAGGACTCAAATATTTGGGGTTTAGGGGGTTCAAATCGTGCTTCATTCAATTTTTAGCTTCACTCTGTATCTCGCATGTAACAAGGTAGGCAGAGGGAACCTGAGAACCTAGTGTTAAGACACTCTGTTCTCTTAAAATCCCCGTTCCCCACTTTTACGTTGCTGCATACGAAATCTTATATTGATATTAACATTTTCCTAGTTTTGCCGCGTTTTGTCCTACCAGACTGGGAAACTAAACAAACTTAGCTGAAGTAATTTTTTCCATAACGCATAAATTGTAATAAGAGAGAACCTATAACCTGTCACGACACTACTCCACAATTTCCGCCCAACATCGAAATAGTGGGTGTGGAGTGACGGAACTCAACGCCGCGACTTGTCTTACCAAAGAGACTAAAATAATTTAAATACAATTTTCATAACGATACATTGGCACTATGACCTCGTGTATAAGGCCCTTGATCTCGGAAATCGTATCCTCAACCTCCGGCGCAGTGGACGGTGACAGTCAATGAAACAATACTTCGCTTACAATACTAATATGAAGCCATCGTAGCGCAGTGGCGCAGCATTTGACTTTAAACGCAATTGGTTGTGGATTCGATTCCCGCTAGGGGAAATGATTATTATTTATTTATCAACGCCTGTCGTGGCGCAGAGGCACAAGCGTGCGACTGTAAACGCGACAGGTTGTGGGTTCGATTCCAACTCCAGAAAATGAAGTTTTTCATTTCCTAGGTTTGTTAACAAGGCAAAGCGCGGCGTTGATTTCCGCTACTCAGCACGCAATGCCTTAATTCGGTGGAAAGTGGGGAACGGAATGTGTTAACACTAGGTTCCCTCTGCCTACCCTGCTATATGCGGGATATAGCGTCAAGCTTGTATGTATTATTATTTTTCCGCTCTGGTAAGACAAAATGCGGCGTTGAGTTCCACCACTTAACACGCATACTTCGATTTCGACCGAAGGTAGAAAGCGAATTATTTAACTAAAAAATGAATTTCCTGTTTGAATACGGTTTGAACGAACAACGGATTATAATCAAATTACGGACCAACAAATTTATCATGAACAAACAGTCTACTTCACTCAGGCAATCTATCAGTAATGTATGAGTTAGAATAAAAAGAAAATATCCAAACGGCAGAGCCATAATTCGATTTGTAGCAACGACCCAGCTAATTAAACTATAGAAAATAACTTTAAAGTACTAGGAAATGAATACCATTCCCCAAGCGGGAATCGAACCCACAAACAATCGCGGTTACTGTCAAACGCCACTCCATGATGACCTTTAACAAAATATTTTGGCACCTATTATAACTATATTAAAATTATACCATCGACGAAATTATAAAAAAAAAACCTATTTAGACTGTCAAATTATCATAAACAGTTCGTTAAAAAACGGTTACAATTTATTTATGATATTAACGTGTTTACAAAAACACTTCCGAGCTACGCAACACTATAAAACTGCGTAGCGACAAAAATAATTATATTCGTAATATGTTTCCATACAATTAAAATGGCATATTTAAAAATATCTTTATTTTCCTTGGTCTACGTTAAAACGCTCAATAAACAAATGCATTCACAGATAAAGACGATATTTTTAATTAAAAAAAATATATTAGGCACAAAAATTTATTACCCATATAAAAAATATATCAAAATAAAAAAAAAACACAAGTTATTATTATTTTTTATCTACATTAGAACAACGAAAGAGATATTATATAAATAACTAAGTCGCTGAAGAGGTAAAATTCTAAATTTAGCTTGAAAAGATTATTTTTATAAAGTAACATGTCTTGACATGTTACTTTATAAAAATACCACTTGTGGTATAGAATATAAATCGATATGAGAAACGATGCGGCAATATGAACAACCATTTCTTCAATTAAGAGCTAGTTAAACAGACAGTATGACACTTTTACCCACAAATTAGGGTAGTAAGAGAGAGAGTAGTGTAAAGACACTCCGTTATCTTTCCGCCGTTTTCTCATGTCGTTTTATTTTAAATAATACAATAAGACGACATAAAATTGAATGGAATAAAATTATAGATATTATAATCGAGTATCGACGTTGTTTGTTACACACCTAACAAACAAACGTTAATTACAGTTTTATGTCAATAATTTATATTTAAAAATTAAATAACATTTTTTTTAAAAACAGAAAGTAAAGAGGAGACAAAAGATTTTGAGAAAAGGGGATCAAAATAGTATTGCTAGATGTCCTTACATACTTTACTAACATTTTTTTATGGATTTATTTATTTATTTTGTATTTCAGAATAAAGCCACAAAACTGAGTTTTATTTTTTTTATTTCATTAAAAAAAAGTATTTTTTAACAAGTAATTAGTTATTTAATTTAAAAAACCATAAATAAATGAAACAAAATAACTATAAGAATATAATTTATATTATACTCACTGCCAGGAGGTCCGAAGAATTTCACGCAGAACTCGTTGAGACCCCCCAGTATTGTGACCTCATGCTTACTTTCAATGCTGATTGTTAAATTAAGGAACATATTTACATTGATTATGTTACAAAAATAATATGAAATATCCGCAAATGTTTAAAATTAAAAAAAACATCAAGGGACTCTTTGTGCCGCTTTACGTCGGTTCTTAGCAGAGCAGAGATATGACAATAATATTTAAATTATTTTCAATTAACGATTATATTTAATCATCATTTCCCTGAGTGGGAATTGAACCTCAATCAATTGAGTTTACAGTCAATGACACTGACCAACCGCGCCACGATGGCTTCCTCTAAAAAAAAACTAATACAATGTGAAAAATACAATTTCAAAAAAATTTATTTCAAAAAATCTAAATAATGAATTTGTTTTATATAAAGTTTAAATAGGAAAAGTTTAATAGTTTTTATGTGATAGAGCAACAAACATATCTATACTCACAAAGTTTATAATTTATATTGTTATTGGTTTATTTTGAATAAACATGTTTCAGCAATAACAATAGAAAACTCATAAACTTAGATGTTAAATGTAGTAGAAAATAAATCATTTATACAATTCATGGTACTACATTACAATGATGATTTGAACAAAAACAGTAATGGCCAGTATTTCTCTCTTATGGCGTTTTCTAATGGATATTTAAGTAAAATATTATATACAGTTTATTTATGACACTGTTGTGGCACAGTTACAACATGTAACTACGTACAGTGGTTATCAGTCATCCTATCTTTACCAGACCAGGGAATGCCTATGCAATATTACACGGTGTTGAGTTCCACCACATAAAGTATAATGCCTCTATTTGATTGAAAAAAAAATCAACATTACTTTATGTAATAAAAAAAACATTTAGATTTTTTTTTAATTTATAAAATATTTTGTATGGACAAGACATAATTGGAGAGTGAAATGTCTTAACAGCACAGTCTCTATACCCTGGTTAATGTGGGCTTATGCATATAGCGCAACAAATAATCATCATTGTATTATTTTAAGAGAATCCAGGGCAATAAGTGACACAATAAAGAAATCATTGGTGGTAGTTTGATATAATAATTGTATCAAGGGACATATGAATGCCACCTTAGTCTACCTGTAACCACAGACTTCGAAATGTTGGGTTGCCAAAAATGTGTTTTCGAATACTAAAATATATGTGATTAATCCGTTTAAATCTAGAAAACCAAAGAGCTCAGAAAAAAATTATTTATTTACAATTATAAGCATAGATGGCGGAACTCAACACTTGCTTTGTCTTACCAGAACAAAATTTAAATATAATCCACTGGGGTTTGAACACAGAACTAATATTGTCTGTTTAAACCTGTAAAAGCATAAAGGCTTTTATTTCATGTGAACAATTTTTATTTAATGTTATTTACATAAGCCTAAAATAAATAGAGAGACATTTAGTTTCTACCTACATGTTATCTATAAACTGAATCAAAACATATAAAAAACAAGATAGTTTTCCACTTGTCATACTTATTTCTGATAAACCTTATCACAATACATTGACATAGTGTGGGAAATGTTTGGATTATTTGGCTAATTCATTTATACTATGACAAGCAAGTATGACTTTTAATTAAAAAATAGATACTTATTGATTTATTATTGCTAAAAAACACAAAATCTTTTTAAAATTGTAACCAATATGTTATTCTGATGTATAAACTATATTACTATAAAGTTTCACCTAGATCTCTTTAGTAATTTGTGTAGAAGTAATTAACATTCATCCATTGTTACCAACCTTTGTAATATATTTTGAATACTTGACTGAAATTTAAAATAATATGCATAAGTTAGGTATTTCCTTAGTCTGGATAAACAAAGAGAAAGCACCATGCTATCAAACACAAAAGGTCTCAATGTTATATTAAAAAATAAACCCAGATAATTGTCACTTCTTTTGTTTCCAAAAATGAAAATAATAATAATTATGTTATATAAATAAAATGATTTTAGATATTTAAATTATATACAATTTTTTTAAAAATTGAAATAAAAAAAGCTATATTCTTTGAGCAACAATGCAAAATATTAATTAAAAAAAAAATCAATTTTTATTTCACTCCTAAAAAACTATATTCCACCTCAAATGTAAATAATATTGTAGATAAGAAATGGGTTTTGCATTATGTATAAGAAAATTATCTAATGACTCATATATAAATAGATAGACATATCCAGAATATTCTAATGTTAAACTTTAATATATATTCAAGTGAATAAATTAAAATATTCCATAAATCACATATACTTATTTATTAAATCACTAAAATAGTATTTTTATTATAATTTAAACATTTTTGTAACATTATATTTGAAATATTTAATATATTTAACTTTATCTCTAATTTGAAATATTATTATATGCATTGCTATTTATGTCTAGTGATGTTACTAGTATTTGGCAAAACACCAAAACTACTATGAATTCATTACTTCATTTAAAACAGAAATCAAATATTAATTGAACATAAATACGAAATTGTTTTTGTGTATGACATCATAAAGGACCTTTTTAACAATGGAACAATAACATGCAGCCTTTGCATACTAATAAAAAAATACTATCGACTATTACAACTCATCTGTTTATTATTATCTCGAAGGGAATGAATTAAAATATACTTAGTTAATAGCTAATGGCAATGAAGTAAGAAAAATGCGCAATTGAGACCGTGGCCTACATACAAATTACGAAATATTACAATCTAAATACACGGAAGAACACCGTTTGCTAACGTATCGTGCTTTATCTATGCGTTATATATAGATACGTATGCCCACGGACCTACACAAAGCACCATTGATAAGCCCTTCAAATCTTATTTTCTAAATAAAATAGTTAACAAACGTTCAAACGAGAACCGTATAACGTCGGTAGGGTGTTGCGTTAATACACAAACGGCCTGTATCGATTTTGTATCGGGCCGTGACAATCAGCTGATGGGCTTTCAGCTACCTACTTATTTACATGGAGGCCCAGCGCAGTACCTGCTCGTATGAAATATTATAACAAAGGATACAGTTTTATGACGTCCGTGTCCATACGACGTTTCCCAGCGCTCGGTGACGACATCTTAGTGATCTATTACAAATAAATCACTGTATCGAACACGAACACTAGCACAAACCCCACACTCGACGAAGCGAGATAATTTTTCGTCCACCAGCAGCAGTCAGAAAAATAACATTGTAGAAAAACAATGGACACACACCATAGACTAAGATTTCGAAGGTGATGTGTAATGACGTCTGTGTTGCTCTCAATAAATATACAACTTTCAAGAACTATACAGTTTATTAAATTTTCATTATATTTTTTTATGTATATTGTAGATGATATATTTAAAATATCATAAAATGTCTAGAATTAAAATGTTCTTATTTAAACCTTTACAAATCTACATTGGTTCGTCCAAATATTACATGACGCAAAAACAAGACAAGAACTCCCTTACTGTCTAAAGAGAAAAAATAATAATATGTAGTCAAAGTTATGAAATGATACAAGCATCTATTAACTTTCTTACATATAATTGTTAATCAATTGATTTTTATTAAGTGGCCACAGACAATAACTCATTAAGAAAGTATTATGCGTCAAAATAAAAAAAAATCTAACATTGTCTACGCCCTATCGTACAAAACTTCGCGTGTGTGACCCGTGGAACATTATTTATAATTTGATCTAATTATAGACTTATTTTACTTATTGCAGGCCAAACTTAGTTAGAAAAGTGCGCGTATGTGCGTCCTCTCCATATCAGCGCATGAATATAGCGAAAACATGTGTTTCGATGTGAATATAACTTGGTGATATACCCATCAAATAAATGTCAACAAATTGTAATTATATGTTGCAACGAATGGCACAGTGTTATTAAAGTGTTGTAGATATTTGCGGTAACATTTTTGAGATTTGTAAATTGAGTGCATGAGTCTGGGAGCAGTGATATCGACAGTGTAATGAACTTGATTCCACTTCCGGTGTTATCGTGATGGTGTATCGGTAATCGTGATTTTCTGAGAGAATTTAACAGGCGGGATGGCGAACCCTAGTATTGGGGCCTCGTTTGACCAGAATGACATGACCAGGTAAATTGTGTGTTGGAATAATTGTAAAATTATACTTATAAGATAAATGGTAGTCCGATTTTAGGACTTAAGTCTCCTTTGGTTGTATGTTGTATAAACAAATTAATTATCACCTGGGAAACTAATTTTTGAACACAGTATCTAATGTATATGTAAATTAATTTTATTTCATGGCTGACCTAAAATATTGGATTTAGAATAATATATTATGAGTGTTATTAATCATATATAATTGTTTTCTTAATATTTGTTTTGGTAAAAAATATATTTGACACAAAAAGTGTCTTTACCTTAATTGGACATATATATATGCTAAATGCTTATGAGTTGTAATTATGATTTGTTTTTTAATTTTTTTGTAAATTATACACATTTTATTTTATATTTATATATTATTATATTTATATATTATTTTATATGTATATTTTGTATATAAATATATCAATGGAACTTTTTATAACATACCTAGCTGTGTATTTATTTCATCAGGTATAATTAATTATTCAAAAACTTGATATAAAAATCAAGTTTCACATTAATGCCAATAAGATTATTTTCATTACTCAATTGTGCAGAGAAGGGTAATGTGTTTATTAAGATATTAGCTTATAATATTTATTATAAAATAGTTATACATATTCATTGAACAGTAAGTGTCTGACTGTACAATATACATACTGTTCAATTCCCATTGGAGATATAATTAATGCATTGAGTATAAAACCCAAATCCCATTTTTACCCCATTTTTGTAAAAAAAATTAAAAAATCTTCTTAATGTTCCCCTTTATTAACCAAAGAGCATACATACATATATAGCTTCACCCTGTATCTTGCATATAGCAGAGTAGGCAGAGGGAACCTAGTGTTAACACACTTCGTTCCCCACTTTCCGCCAAATTGAGGCATTGCGTGCTGTGTGGTGGAACTTAACGCCGCGCTTTGCCTTGTTACCAAACCCAGGAAATGAAAAATTCTATTTCCTGAAGTGGGAATTGAACCCAACCTGTCACATTTACAGTTGCACACTAAAAGTTTCAAAGAGCATACAAAAATATATTTTTTTTATTTTTCTGTGAGCAGTAGTTTTGGCTGTACATAGTCTGACAATCATTTAGTAAAGTGAACCTTTTATATATATTAATATTTTAAAATATATAACATTTTTTTAAAGAAATATTTGTCAATCTAAATAAGTGAGTATAATTTATATTCAAGCAAATTTCAATTCAACCGTTCCTATCTAGTTTCAAGAATTAAATATTGTTATTAAAATTCATCTCACATCCCGTGTGTCATAACTGCCAATTCACACTTAAAAGATGAATTTGCATACAACTACAATTAACATTTATTGGTGTCCCATTATAATTTTAAAATAATAGAGGAACTGGTGTTAAAACACTATTCTTTACATCCTGTCCATTTAAGAAGATTGTATGCTGAGTGGCAAAACTCAAAGCTTTCCTATACTAGAGTGGGGAAAATAATAATTTTAATATAATCTTTCCCCTGTGAGGGAATTGAACCTATTGTGGAGCAGAGGCACAAGTGTGCGACTGTAAACGTGACAGGTTGTGGGTTCGATTTTCACTCCAGGAAATGTTAAATTTTCATTTTCCTGGGTTTGGTAACAAGGCAAAGCGCATTGAGTTCCGCCACTTAGCACGCATTGCCTCAATTCGGCGGAAAGTGGGGGATGGAGTGTCTTAAAACTAGGTTCTCAGGTTCCCTCTGCCTACTCTGCTATATGCGGGATAAAACGTGAAGTTAAATTAAAAAAAAAAGAAATTTATAATAGTGTATTGAGACAGTGATTGATTATACTTGTGAATGATATGGGTTCAATCCCCACTAGGGGAAATTATTATATTAAAATTATTTGTATTTTCCTGGTTAGTGGAGTCTTAGATTCAAAAAGGATAGAAAGTATACAATATAGTATCTTAATACCAGATTTTCATTGCTTATTCTGCTATTTTAGGTTTTATACAAAATTTATATACTTCTATACTTATACATACATGCAATACAAATAATTTAAAAGGTATTTATTATTGTTTTCTTTATTATTTCCAAGTGACTTTTCCTCATAGTAAGAACTGAGTTAAAATATGGCGGTAGGTAGGTATGTGAGTAATTGTGCTTCTGTTTATTGTAATTCTAATAACAGATTATAGTTTCTGTGATATTTTATGACTGTCCTGGTTTTGAAAGCTGGTTATGGCTTTCTAAGACTAAAATGTATAGAGTATATGTTTCTTGCTTGGTTTTAGTGATTTTGAAGATTAATCATATATTTTTTGCAATTTTTAAAGTTTATTCACTAATATTTTAATATATATCTAGCTTAAATAATTTACTTTAATATTTATTAAACAGCGCACCACAATTATGACACAACGACTACACCAGCCAATGTACAATTTGGTGCAGATATTTGCCAAAGCAACCATTCCCCGTCTCACCGCACTATCTTAAACGTCAGGACCCTGGAACATCTCTCAAACCGACGGTCTAAACAACGGCGGCGCGCCTTACCATTCATCGTTTATCTATCGTCGAATCAAGGCTTTATTTGCTCATCTTATAAACCGCACGACATCCTATCACGATGGTCGCCTCTCGACCACTCGTTTTGAATATGTTAAATCGGGCATTCTGCCCATATACATACGCGACATCGTACGGTTTCCCCGATTTTTTTGTCACCTAAAAATATTGCTTCTTTTGGCTCTAGAAAGAATATGAGAATTATGTAAATCCTATTGACATGATACTCTTTAAATCATTTGTCAATTATACCATATCCTGAAAGTTTTTGTTCTTTTAACTTAAGCAATGTATTTAAAAATTCGTATTTAAATGTTATAATTTTGTTCCAGCTGGTATTTCGGCGGTCTGTCGCGAGCCGAGGCGTCGAAGCTGCTGCTCAATGAGACTGAAAGTGGTGTATTCCTCGTACGCGACTCCAAAACTATACATGGCGACTATGTGTTATGTGTTAGGTATGTATTTATTAGATAATAGCTTACAGGTTTTTTTATGGTAAAAGATATACTCCACAGATTATATCTGTCCGTGGCCTTTTCCGCTCCTTTATTTTCTAATTTGTTAATTTTTTCCAAAAGATTTCGAGTAAACTCGGTTATCCATTAATTGAGAAGTTAAATTTAACGTTTATTTTAATTAACTGTTTAGTTTTGAACGAACTTTTCTAGTCCTTACTATTTTTCTTACTTGTATTAAAAATTAGAAAGTTTGTGAGGATGCATAAATATTTGTTACCCTTTCAAGCAAAAACTACTAAATGAATCTTAGATAAAAGTTTACAGTAACATAACTTATACATGAGAATAACACATACACTACAATTTATAAAGATTTTGCGTAAATTGAACATAATATAACAATAAGTATCTAGTTTCTAATATATATTTATCCATTGATCTTGCTTATTGAATGTCGTAAAATTGACCACACCACAAATGACCTATCAATAACGGCCTTAGAAGTAATGTTTTTCTCTTCTTTTTATAAATAAAAAAAATCGGAAATGTTTAATGATCATTATATTAATACGTGAAAGAAAAATATTGTACCAGTTTTTCGAAAATTATGTGGACTGGAGAGTGCGAAATTTGTCATAGTTAAAGTTTACATGGGGAAGAAGTGTAGAAAGCGAATATTAATTCTATAATTATGCATTTTTTTATAGCTTCATGGTGAATCCCGCATATAGCATGGTTGAACATTAGGCAGAGGGAACCTGAGAACCTAGTGTTAAGACACTCCGTTCCCCACTTTCCGCCGAATTGAGGCATTGCGTGCTGAGTGGCGGAACTCAACACAAACCCAGGAAATCAAAAAAATACTAAACTTTTATATTTCCTGGAGGGGGAATCGAACCTACAACGTTTACAGTCGCACGCTTGTACCTCTGCGCCACGACAGGCGTTAGAAATACATTAAATTAGAAAAAACTATATGACGCACATATTATACCATGCCCTTATATACACTTTTGTATAAAATGTCCATATACGTCGCTAAGGTAACGCGTATTTTACGTGTCAGAGGGGCTACTGGTTATTATTGATTGTTGACTAAGTCGTTGCCTACTGTAACAATAAGTGGTTACCCATCCAAATAAGTACTTCTTGTTACGTTGCTTGACTATGTTAATTGTTTTAACTATCTATTATGTCCTGTCAAAATTACCCTATAAAAAAATATTTTTTTATGTAGAAAAATAATCGTAGCTCTCACACGGATGGACCGATTTCGAAGCGGTTCTTTTCGAAAACCAATTTCCTTGCGGTGGTTCTTAGCTATGATTGATAGAAATCGGTCCAGCAGTTTGAAGAGTTCCTCTTTTCCAAAATGATAAGACATTTTTTACAATATATTTTTTTAATACGTATTTCAAAAATGGAGGCAGATTTAAATTCGATTGTATGTTTTGTGTGTTATAACGGCATTACTTTTTACAGGGTAAACTAATTTTGATCAATTTTTTTGATATTGTAGCTAGTGCTTTTAGATTGAAATTTGAATTTTTAATTAAATCTTTCCAGGGAAGACGACCGCGTATCCCACTACATAGTGAACCGGGTGGTATCAGCCGATGGTACCACCAGATTCAGGATTGGGAACCAGCTCTTTGCAGATATGCCAGCTCTCTTGGCTTTCTACAGGCTACACTATTTAGACACCACCCCGTTAGTGAGACCACTCTCTCAGGCGAGTGCTCAGGCCACACCAGCGGCGACCCCCCATCTGTATCATGTGCTGGAGGTTGTTATCGCGAAGTTTGATTTTGTTGGCAGTGTAAGTTTTTTTTTATTTATATGTATTACCAATTATGTGATGTTTTATTTAAATTTTGGTGTAGTATTTTATTTTTTTTATAAGTAAGAAAAGAATGCTTACCTCATAATATTTTTGGAAAAAAAGACTTGGAAACTGGAAGGAGACGAATTAATATCTGAAAACATTTGATCTGTCTATAAAATCAAGACAAATTATTTCAGAACCTAGTGTCAAGACACTCAACTCTCCACTTTCTGCGTCAAATAAAGTTATTGCATGTTGAGTGGCGGAATTGAACGCCGCACTTTGCCTTACCAGAAACAAATAAATAAAATTTAAATATAATCATTCTAGAGTGGGAAACGCCTGTCGTGGCGCAGAGGCACAAGCGTGCGACTGTAAACGCGACAGGTTGTGGGTTCGGTTCCCACTCCAGGAAATGTAAAATTTAGTATTTTCATTTGTTGGGCTTGGTAACAAAGCAAAGCGTGGCGTTGAGTTCCGCCACTCAACACGCAATGCCTCAATTCGGCGGAAAGTAGGGAACGGAATTGTTGAAAGAGAATGGAGTGTCTTAACACTAGGTTCTCAGGTTCCCTCTGCATACCCTGCTATACTATACGGGATACAGCGTGAAGCTATGTATTTTTATTACTTAAAATAACATTTTTTGGGAATTTCTATAAACATCTATGTGTAAAATATCAGTTTTAAGATTTTCCTTTGCGGAAGTGAACCTCATACTTCCTAAAATAGACTCTCGGAACTATGGCACTGGGTTGATGCGATGACTAAATATCTAATAAACGTAAACGTTTATAAATAACTAAATGGGTTTCTATGCCGCCTACAATCTGTTGAAAAATGTACTTTAGTACGCGTGTACCTTACGCTAACTAGCTTAGTTATGTTACCCGCGACTTCGCTCGTGGTCAATGGCAGTCCATACTATATACTATAGTGCATAGTGCGTATATGCGTTAATATGAAGGCTTAATTTTTTATTTTTTGATAAATTATCATGTCTACCAAATATATATTTTTATTTTCTCTAAGAATATGCGTACAAAGTTTCATGAGTTTTGGCGTGAAAGCGTAACAAACAAACTTACATTCGATTTTATAATATTTTAATCATAATCACTTATTGGTAATTTCGAATTACAAGCCGGACATTTGAATTAGTTGCGAAAATGATGCGGACAAAAAAGAGCGAAGCAATTAGCGAGCGAAGCGAGATTTTTGTTATATACTTATGTATTTTTAAATAAGAATATAAAATGTTTATAATAATTAATATTTTATATTTTGATTTCCTCGTTGTGGCAACAAGGGAAAACTCGGAATTGAGTTCCACCACTCAGTACACAATGCCTCAATTTGGCGAAAAGTGGGAAACGAGAATCTTAAGTTAAGAGAATGGAGTGTCTTAACACTAGGCTCTCGGCCCTCTGCCTACCATGCTATGCGCGATACAGCGTGAAATTAAATTGTTATTTCGTGCAAGTATCGACAGTTAACTTCGAAAAGAAACTAAGAAGTTTCTGTTCAAAAAACGGCAATCCTTGCCATTAGCCTATTGGACTTTGTATTAAAAACCGTCGTATGCACCACAACATCGTCATTCTGTAATTTATTAGATATTCTAAGGTAAAAGAATCAGCACAGTTTATAGATTAAAGTAGTTTTTTTACACGTTTTTTTTCTAAATGTAGTTTTACAAGAGAAAGCGTGCGTGAAATCGCCGAAGTCTGTTTCATCGGAACATTTTGTTTACTATATATTTGTTTTTAGATTTAACGCTTGGTGTATGTTTAGTCTCGCGTTTTTATAGGTGTTCGCGTGTTAATCAATTTAAATAACTCCGTTAAGGCTCAGTTGTGATGTACCTCGTTAAACGCCGCTGTTGTTGGTTCAAATTTCTATAATATTTAATTGTGGTCTCCCTGTCAGTATTATCCTAATGTTAATCGATTTTTTTTATTAATATCATTCTTCATTAATATAATGATATCATTAATGTCATCTTCATCTGTCATCTAATATGAAGAATTTTGTTAACCTATTTGGACCCACTTTTTCCCAGTCTGCCAAATTTTCTTTAGGCTCAGATCCGTTGTCATACAATATTTTCAAAACATGTACCTGATATTGGCAGGACGATCACAATGACGAGTAATATCAAAACGTCTATGAAAACTATTTTGTTTAATAAAAAAAGCCAAAAACAGCTTCATACAACAGGGTAACCTGAGTGGTAATCGAATTCATAACCAATTATAATCATACTCTGTTCCACTACGCCATGGGTGCTCTCTTTTTCTTTAATTTCTACGTCTATATTATATATTTTTTATTTTCCATGTTTCCAGGACGCAGACGACCTGCCATTCAGCCGTGGTGAGAAGCTCATGGTGATCAATCGGGATGAGGAGCAATGGTGGACCGCGAGGAACGCTCAGGGCAGGATTGGGTCTATACCCGTGCCGTATGTGCAGAGGGTATGTCTTTTTTTCAACAAGCGTGACACGAAATATTTTTGATAATGAATGGATGGCAAAAAAATAGACATAAAGCTAAATTATTCTTTTAAGAAACCAAAAACTAAAAAAAAACTACCTTGATGACTTAAATTTCTGAGTTCTTTAAATTTTTACAATGAAAAAATAAAAAAAAAAAACAGTTTCTCTATCCACTATATTAGAGTATTCAAAGAGTCCAGATACTTCTGCACATTATGTTCTCTTTGACTTCGTTCCCCACTTTCTGTCCAAATTTTAAACATTACATATTGAATGGCGGAACTCAACGTCGCGCTTTGTTACAGTAAAATAATGTTTTCCCTCATTTTTCCAGCTGCTAGACCCGTCGGGCGCGCCGTACCCGCCCAACGAGGCGCTGAGCCAGCTGGACCCGCCCAGTCCGCCCAGCAACAAGCCGCAGAAGGGCACTAACATGCAGGTCAGTTTATAATACGAATAAAAAAAACAGTTGCACTCCGACAATGCCGATTGAAGTAAAAATTTGAATAATAATTGCTATGTGTAGTTTTTATATCGTTAGGAGGATAAATAATT
Organism: Philaethria dido; assembly: GCA_033558755.1. NCBI lineage: Eukaryota > Metazoa > Arthropoda > Insecta > Lepidoptera > Nymphalidae > Philaethria > Philaethria dido. The sequence goes on from JAKGSA010000644.1 coordinate 83,585, forward strand.
TTGGTTATTATCAAGTAGTCTTTATTTCAAAAATAAGAAAATTTACTTTAATATTTTCAGCGAACGCTCCCAGCTTTGGCTCGGGTGCGGCAGTCGCGCGTTCCCAACGCGTACGACAAGACCGCACTCAAACTGCAGGAGGGGGACTTACTCAAGGTTGTTTATTTTTCTAATATTTAGTAAATATATAGTTGAAATATTCTAAGAAGAAAAACGTGAATTTATAAAAATAACTCTTTTTCTTACCAGAACGGAAATAAAGGAGCAGTGCAAATAAAAATAACAAATAGAAAAAATATACATACATTTAAACAATATTGACATATATATGGTAGATAATATCTATATTTGAAAATAATATATTGATGTTTTACTCCAAGGTATATCCGTAGTTAAAAAAGCAAGTACAGTTTGTGACGCTGCTTGAATAACAATTTTATAATAAAAAAAATAACGCTTATATACAGAGATTTAGAATTATTCGATACTATAATACTTTTTGCCTATCCTTAGTATATAAGGATTTGTTCTTAAACAACCTCTCGAGTAAGAAGTTCACGCAAATGAATTTGGCATACAACTCAAATGTTATAAAATATTTGTTTTCCTATGTTTCAGGTAACAAAAATGAACATAAACGGTCAATGGGAGGGCGAGCTGAACGGTAAAGTGGGACATTTTCCATTCACGTACGTGGAGTTTCTGGACGATCTGCCCAGCTAAATACATCTGTTTATTTATATATACATGTATGCAGTTTAGATTGAAAGAGGTTATGATTTTATAATATTGAATTATAAAATTTAAATTTTCATATTTACCATAACCTAACACTATACAACCACTATCATGTCAAAGATGAACCGCCAAATATCTCATGATGTGTTCCGGTTCGATGGCATGTAAGCCAGCTTTTCCCCTTTCCCACCCATCCTTACCCCAGAATGTGGTGGTTCCGATAGCGGAATACTACATTGTCCTCCCCTTCCATCTGTATCCTCTAGGTTGGCAACGCATTTACAACATCTCTGGTGTTGTAGATATTCATGGGCGAAGGCAGCCACTTACCATCAGGTGGTCCTTCTGCTCGTTTGCCATCCGTTATCCATAAAAAAAAATATTTATAAATAATTGTAAGAGCAGTGAAGAGTGTCTTGACACTCGGTTCTCTCTGATTACCTTTTTACACGGGATTAAAAATGAAAAATATATTCGTGACATTTCGTCTCATATATCGATATTAGAGATGCCATGGAAAGTGATTGAAACAAATTCAAAAAATAAAAAAAAACATATGTTGTAGATGATGATTCTTCTCCACTTCATAAGAAACTGCTAAAAATAGATTTCTTTATAAGAAGTCATTACATTTGGTATTCAGCCGAATACTGCAAATTATTGGGTCGAATATCAAATATTAATAAAATGGCAGAAAATATCGATTTCATGGCGTCTTTAATCGATATTAAATAATAAATTAATCAGCCTTTGCCTACCCTACTAGGTATGTGGAATAAAAAAAAAACAAGTTATTTCCATGAATTTTGGAAATATAGTTTTATGATTTTATGAATCAAAATAATCTCTTTTCAATCTAAACTGACATATGTAATTTAATAATGATAAACTAATTATATGTTGAACATTGAGAATGACGTGAATGTTTTATCTGCACAAAATGGACGATATATTTTAATTGTTTTACTCTTGTTGTGTCACACTATGGGTTTTTTTTATTTTTAAAAATGTCTTTTAAGACCATCGTGACGTAGTGGGATAGTGTCTTAATGTAAACGCGGTGGTTGTGGGTTCGATTCCGATTAGGGAGAATGATTATGTTTCAATTATTTTCATTTTCTTATTCTGCTAAGACATAGCGTGGCGTTGAGTTACGTAAAACGTACGTTGTCTCAGACTACCCTGCTGTATGGGAAGCTTTAAAAATCCTAATTCTCTTTCTGGATGTATTTTGAATATCATTTTTTTCCAAACTAAATTGGAACTCATGACTATCGTCTTTAATTAGGTACATGCTAACTATGCCACATGGTTGTTTATACTAATGAATTCCTATAGAATTCGCAATATTTCTTCTGAAGGGAAATTCTTTATTTATTTATATTAGTAATCTACATTTTATTATATAAATATACATTTAAAATCAATATTTATATATTTTTATATGTAATTCTCATTTATATTTTAGTTATAACAATATTTATAAGTGTGACACGACTTAAGAAGGTATGCCCACCGATTTGGGCTATGGTATGTTAATTAAAAAAACATGTGCTTGACTATTTATATTGCTTTTCATACAAAATTACGCACAAAAACGCATAAAGCCGCTCTTGAATACTTTGCACTATACACAAATATACTAAAAAAAAATCATTTTTCTACTATTTTTTATCTATATTTCATGTGTTAGTGTGAAGGTGGTCTAACTTTTGACAATTATCAAGTAAAAAAGTTTTTATATTATCTTTTGAAGATATTAGAACATTTTTTTAAATCCTGTTTAATTAAAAAAATGATAATATTTCTTTTGACTTTGCTTTATATTTTTAGAAAAAAAAAATTGGCTGCACTAACTATTTCGTGTTTATTATGACATGACTGGCAGAATAATTTAGAGCCTGTTACCGCACATCATCTGGATTTTGTTTTAATTTTTTTATTATTTTTTACAACAAACAAGTTTTTAACAAGTCGTTTAGGTAAAAACATTGTATTTAGATACTTGTGATTTTTTTTAGTTAGGCCATCTTTGCTCTGATACATAACTACTATGCTTTTTAATATTTTCATAGACTAAGAATAACTCTTTCTACTTCTCACTTTACCTTCTTCACTTCGCATTTTAAAAAAAAATATAAAGAAATGTTTATAATCTATGGTTATTAAAAAAATAATAAATTACTTCAATTAGTAATTCTTCCTCAAATTACAATAATATCATTTTTTTTTATTTTCTTGTTTGGTTTATTTACACATTATATTTTTTCTGTTGAATGTTTGTAGTTTATTATTATTTCTTAGTGCAAAATATAAATTAAAAATATATGAGTAATTTTGTAAAACTAAATACAAATATTTGATTATGATTTCAAACTTTATAAGGTATTTACACACATATTTATGTTTATGAATATTATTGAATAAAACTTTTTGGTGTGAAACTTTATGTCAGTCTAATATTTTTTATCTGTAAACCTCTATAAATAATAGAGATGTTGGAATTGATCAACAAAATATAAAAAAAAAAATATTATAAACATTATTTTACAAGGAAATTGTATTTAATTGTAAGCTTTTTTAATAAAATTTTGATACAAATCAGTTTACTTTTACCAGAAATGATTGCAATTTACATATTATATTAAAATAAATATTACATATGTAATAATTGAGAGAAATTACGGTCATTTAGTAGAAGCAAGTGACGCAGCTAACATTTGTTCCAATACAAGGAATTGACAAAGTTACATCGAAATAGTTATAACTGCTATATAAAAGTTAACATTTTTGCTGTTATATAATTATAGAATACTCGGATATGGTAAATGGTATGAGATTAAGGGATATGTGAAATGGTGGTTCAAATATTAACTAAAGATCTTAAGTATGGTGAAATATAATTTATATTATATGTTTTTTCTTCTAACATGCTAGTAATATTATATAGGGAGTCCCAAAATTAACGCAAGATTTGAATTAAATAGAAAATGCCATTTTAGTCTTTTAATAGCGAATGAATAATGAATATAATAGCAAATGGCGGCAAAGTCAAATCTTGCGTTAATTTTGGAACACCTTTATATGCTACATACATTTGTTTCCAGATGTTTTGAAGTCAGACCTCTTGTACTGATGACCTTATTTGTAAATTTATTCAAGGTCATTTGTATTTGTAACGAAAATAGTATTTTTGTGTAATGTCACTTGAATATTAAAAATTAATTAAATGGTGTTCAAGTTTTTCATCCAAGTTTACCTTTAAAAATAACCATTTTCGTTATAGGTGCACATATTATGCTATCGGTCTCATAGCTTAAGTTGCAAACGCAATATTCTATTTGTTAATATACATTATATAAGATTTATAGGTTTAGCATTTAAAACTGATTATTAGAGATTGTATAATAACTTTCGTTCGCGCCATAACTGGAAATAATAATATGCTTGCATTTTTAATATAATAATTTACGACTGTCAAAAGCTTAATATTATACAGCCTAATCTGGACTTTTTAAACTTTTTTCACCTAAACGCACTAATATTATGTTTATCACTAAATTAATATTCTAATGTAGCTTCTTTAAATATTTAAATGTATTTAAAATACATTTACAGCACAATATCGCTGCGTGGCATTTCGCCATAACGACTTGTTCGAGGAACTATGAAGTATCTTCCGATATAATATGATAGTCAATATTTTTATAATAATTGCTGGTGCAAGAAAGTATTTAGATTAGTATTAATGGATGACTGGACAAGTTTAATGACATTTAATTTTAGATTTATAAAATATTTTAACAAAACATAATCTAGAATTTGAGTAGTAATTGTTTTTTTTTTGTTACTAATACCAAATAATAAGCATTTTTCTTTTGTTAAACAAAATGTCTTTTTACTTGGCCAGTATGAAAGTATTGATAAAACTGTTCTTCATTAAATATGTACCTAACTAATAATACCTGTGTGTCCGAATATAAATACCAAATGTTATTCATTGTATAAAACGCTAAGTAAATATATTTTGAGATTACGAATCGTATAATGTATGTATGAACTTTTTAAGTCGCGTAAATCAAAATTTGTCAAATTTTTTTATAATGTTATGTGTAACATTTTAGTAATAATAAAATTTAGGAAAGAATATTTCATATTTGTTTTTTAATACACCCTGTATTTTTAGTTTTATTTAATTGCATATTACCAATAATATTTTTTTAAACGAATTCCTATAATAGGGAATAGAATTTCTCTGATAACTGGTATGTGGGGAAAAGCGTGAAAATTACAATCACATTCATCAGTTTTCTTAATCTTCCTATGTAGATTGCGATACATAGATGGTTAGTATAGTATTTCTAAGTATCAAGCTTAATTTAGACGCTTGGACTACTAAATAACGTCAGTTAAAAATATTTTTCCGTTATGTTGTAAAAAATTTCGTGAAATAAAAACCTTTTCATTTTCTGGGTTTGGTAACATGGCAAAGCGCGGCGTTGAGTTCCGCCACTCAGCACGCAATGCCTCAATTCAAGTGGGGAAAGGAGTGTCTTAACACTAGGTTCCCTCTGCCTACCCTGCTATATACGGAATACAGCGTGAAGCTATATATGTATGTAAAATAAAAACTTATCAAATTACCAATATCAAAACGTATTTTGTTATATAACATGAGTTTATTTAACTAAGGCCTTTATAAATTTATGCAAAATAGGAAAAGTATTTTTTCATTTTCTGAAAAAAAGAAAAATAAGTTTGTAACTGGTAACACTAAGAGTTCGGCAATTTGACAATTGACGTGATCCATCATATTTGGGATTAAGATTTATCGTTTATCGGCAGATTTGATATTCGCGAATTAATTAAATAGACCTATTTTTTGTAAATAAACCTATTTATATTTTAAATAGATACGATAATATCGTGATAGTTATTTTTTAACATGTCTCGTTTACCGCGGTTAAGAATATAAAGGTTTCGTAGTAATGCGGTAGAAGCCTTACATACATCGTCACGTATACGGTATAATTCGCCAGTGAACGGTACATTTTGTTAGCAGAATACGTATAGCAATAAGAAATTATTAATATGAGTGCTTATTAAATAAACAGCTTCTATTTTAAGTTTATTAAATAAGTAGTTAAGAGTTTTCTGTTAGCCGCAATTATTATAAATAGTGAAACGATTTCTAATATAAATGGTGAAGTCAGTGTTAAATTTTATATTGAAATATTGAAGAAAGTTTACAGTTTTAATATAGTAAAACCATAAATATGGATGCAATACAGTTAGTCCAAATAAAAATAGAGCCTACTGATTCGCAATTTAATGAGGAACTTAATATAAAAGAAGAATCTGATGGAGAAGTCCATTCAAACAATGATAAATATTCAAATTATTATGAAAATATAAAACAAGAGGCGCCAAATCATGTGAATGTTAAAACTGAAAAGGAAGAATATGATGAAGATTGCGAAGAAAATTCTGATGAACATCATGAACACATACTACCTGATATATCTATTGAAATAGGCTCACCATTTCCTAAGATTTCTGAAGGTAAGCACATAAAAAGAACAATGGTCAAGTTTATTATTTTTTTAAATTATAACATACCCATATATTACATAGATGCAAGGGAATTAATTTATTTTCTAAATAAAAAAATATGAAAGTTAATTATCCCTACTTAATCTTATAATTGTGAATGTAAGTCTGTTTGTTACGCTTTCACTTCAAAACTACTCAACCAGTCATCATGAAACTTTCTTCACATATTCTTATAGTTATTAACTGTGATATATAGGATACTTTTTATAAAATAGTATATTTTAAAAAATATATTTTAGCTGTGATTATTTGTATTTGCACTATACACTGATATAAACTAAGAACAATGCTACGGTTAAAACAGCTATTTATAAATAAATAAATAAAATTGCCATACTTTACACAAATAAATTGCCTACACAATATATAAATTAATTTATTCATTGATGCATCAGTAAATATAATGAAACAGTGGTTATTTAAGATGGAGATACCATCCCTACCTCAAAACAGAGAACTAAAGGGAAAAAGAATGACAAGGGTACAGATGAGGAATATAAGCCATCTAAAACAAAGAAAAAGGTAAAATTAATATTTTTATTACACTTTATTTATTTATACTGTTTTTTTTATATATACTTAATAAAAAAAATCTTGAATATCTTTATAAAAGTATTTTATATAAAAACTATATATTTGCTAATCCATACCAAATATATATGTATAAATTACATACATACATACATAGCTTCACATTGTATTCTGTATTTAGCAGGGTAGGCAGAGGGAACCTAGTGTTAAGAGACTCCAATTGACGCATTGTGTTACCAAACCCAGGAAATGAAAAATTCCATTTCCTGGAGTGGGAATCGAACCCACAACCTGTCGCATTTACAGTTGCACGCTTGTGCCTCTGAGCCACAATAGGCATTATGTATAAATTAATTAATCAAAAATGCATATTTTTTTATTTTATTTCTAAATTTTTTTTTTTAAATTCACATTGTATCCTACACATATCAGGGTAGGCAGAGGGAACCTGGGAATGTAGTGTTAATACACTCCATTTTCTTAAGATTTTTGTACCCCACTTTCCACCAAAAATATTGTTTTTAAGTTATTTAAATACTTTTATTCTCACTTAATAGGGATATATTAATATTAAAATCAAATATAGCAATATATTACTTAAATGCTTTTTAATAGTAATAATTTTATTTGATTTATTACATAGATATATTTAATAGATATGGTATATCTATTATGGATTATCGTTTAATAAGGATAAGGCAATTAGCAAATCATAAAAAAACAATAGGTACGAAATTAGTAGGTAAATCAGAAAATCAGAGCTTAGATAATCAGAGTTATTTATATATACTAGTGTCCCCATTGACGCGTTAACAACGAGTTGTCTTATCAATGTATATGCCGTTTTATATAAACATGGACGTCAAACCATGGTAGTGTGTGTAACATTTATTTTGTTAATTTAATATACTTTTTATGCATTATTTAAAAAAATGTTAGCATTCTGCACTCCTTTTCTATATAAACTATAAGTGTGCCAAGTTTCATGCTCCTCCGTCCGCGTAATTTTCGTAAAAAGGGATCCAAAGTTTTTGCTTCACGTATTTATATATACATATAAACCACTTGCTTGCGGCGTTAAGTTCCGCCACTCAACACGCAATACCTTGAGTCTGAAAGTGGAGAATATTGTGTCTTGACACTAGGTTTTCTGTGATTACCATTTGCAATTGCGGGATAAAGCGTGAAGCAAAACAGTACTCAGTTTTTTTTGGGAAATCTGTTTTGAATTATTTACAAAATAATAGTTCTATTTAATTTTAACAACTATAAGATTGTATATGAAAAGCATCTAGTAAAGTTAGTATCTCTTTCAGAAAAAACAGCCGACCGTTAAACCTATACCCAAAGGCAGATCTAAAAGTAAGTAGTTATACATACATACATAGCTTCACTCTGTATCCCACATATAGCAGGGTAGGCAGAGGGAACCTAGTGTTAAGACACTCCGTTCCCAACTTTCCGTCGAATTAAGGCATTGCGTGCTGAGTGGCGGATCTCAACGCCGCGCTTTGCGCTCCTGGAAATGAAAAATTCCATTCCTTGGAGTGGGAATCGAACCCACAACCCGTCGCGTTTACAGTCGTACGCTTGTGCCTCTGCGCCAAAACAGGCGTTAAAGTAATTATTTAATATTAAATTATTGGTAAAGTTAATATTAAGTATTATAACACTATATTTTCTTGTCATTATTTCTTTTAGCTTCACGCTTTATCTAACATAGAATAGTCACAGAGAATCCAGTGTCTTGACACTCCGTTTTCCATTTTCCGTCCGAATTTGATACACTTCGTTTTGAGTATTGAAATTCAACGCCGCGCCTTGTTTACCAGAGCGGAGAAATGAAAATAGTATATATATAATCATTCCCCTAAATGTTAATTGAAGCGACAATCGCGTTAGACATTACAGTTAGACGCTGTTTCACTGCGCTACCGTGGCCTCTTTGTGTATTCACTTTGACGCTTTATACTGTTACAAGGTAGGCATAAAATCTAGTGCCAAAACACTCCATTCTCCTGTTTTCACTCTAATTCGCAAGAGTTAATGTTACGTAGCGGTGGGTAATCTTCCTAACCAGTGTAACATTGGCGAAGCGTCCATACAACAAGATTCTTATCGGCTTACCTTTTGTAAATTATATTAAATCAGTTGTTGAGTGTCTTAACACTAGATTCTCTGGTTCTCTCTGCCTACCCCGCTATATGCGGGATACAGCGTGTAGTTAAAAAAAAAACAAAAAATTAAATCAGTGGCGGATTTACCAGTAGGCTGAGCAGAACTCAAAAAAAAGCAAGCTTAAAAAAAACTCCATGGCTTATACCGGATTATCTATAAATACCGGCTTACCTGTGAATACTGATTTACCTGTAAAGACCGGTTTCCATTTTCACCCTTCGCCACTGCAATGTACCCAATTTGGTTTCTTTTTTAAATTCCTAACATTTTTAGCGGAAGACCAAAAATATTCAGATGAAATAACAAAAAATATAGAAATAGTAACTATAGATGAGGCAGCAAGGCAAGTGGAACATCATGCATTGTTCAGTAGCAGAAGACATATGAACTACACGTGTGAGCCCTGTGCTTTAGGCTTTGTGGTAGAAGAGGCCTATCATCAGCACATGAAGATACATTCTGAGGTAAGTGGGGTTCTTTGTGAAAAGACGTTTGCGTGTTAAAGGTTATTACCCAATTAGTGATTTTAGAAATGATAACACGCCTTGGGAATAAAATGCTCGCTCCAATCTGTTTCAAAGTTACCATTGTCAATAAGAAATAATTGTAAAGCATTGACGAATAAAAAAAAAAGTCCCGCTGAGTTTCTTGCGCCGGTTCTTCTCAGGTCCGAGGCATTAAATGTAGTGAACCGGTGGTAAATTATTTAACGTTCAAAAAATGAACCATATAACTTCTTATTTTGAATAAAATTATTTGACTTTGACTTTAACCGACTTCGAAAGAAGGGGTTCGGATTTCGGCTTTTTTAACCTAATTTTTTACAGATTAACTAATGTTGACGATCATTTTTTTTCCTATACTAGCTATAGTTGCTTCTGAGTGGTCTAGTTTAAATTTAGTTGAGATCTGACGAGTTTTTAAGTTATTCGTAATAGTTTTACGTTTTAGAGCGTTTTATTTGACGTCTGTTTTATTTTTTGTTAAAATTTTAATTCATGTGGAAAGGAAATAAACAGAACTAAGCACTTTTTCCCGCATAGCAGGGTAGTCAGGCTACTTCACTGTAATACTCGTAGCTAGTGGATCTGGTGTGGTGTAGTTTAAATTTAGTTGGGATCTGTCGAATTTTTGAGTTATTCGCAATAATTTACCTTTTTAGTGGTAATTTTATTTGAAAGTCGGTTTTCTTTTTTTGTTCATATTTTAATTATTATCGAAAATAAGAAAAACAGGCCTTAACCTCTTTTCGCGCATAGCAGTGTAGTCAAAGAGAACCTAGTGTCAAGACACTAATGTTGAATAGTAGAACCTAACACCGCATATTTGACTAAACAGAGCGTATAAATGAAAGTATTTGAAATGTGATAATTACACCGAAGGGAAATCGAACCCATTGCTATCGCGATACAGTGAAGATAGATAAAATGTACTATATAATGTCTGTTAATACATTGACCGCCTTGTCAGTCATGGGTGACTGACACTGTAATACTCCAATGGGGCTGTGTCAGTCACCAGTGACTGACACTGAGTACTTACTTTAACTTGCTATTCAGTGCTGTCAGTAACGTGTTCGGTGATAAATGTTAATGGGAATGCCTGACGCAGCTCTTCCGCATGTTATCACAACTTTGCTTCAGAATTCAATTTTATAAAAAACTTGTTTGCGGAGAATACGTTAAGTAAGCGTAATGGTTGTTCAAAAAGACGAGATTATATTCACTTAGCTTGATAAGATAACGTTTCCTTTAACACGTGAAAATTGTTTTGTCAGATTTTGCCTTTTTTTAATTTCACGCTGTATCCCGCATTCAGCAGGGTAGGCAAAGCGAACCATAAAATCTAGTATTAAGACACTCCGTTCTCTTTTAACATTTCCGTTCCCCACTTTCCGCCGAATCGAGGCATTGCGTGCGTCGAAAAGTGGAAGAACTCAACGCCGAGCTTTGCCTTTTCTCTACGGAAAAAAAAAATCGTCTACTAAGTATATCGTTATATCAATATTTAAAATTAAAACATTTCAACTTCACGCTTTGTCCCGTATAGCAGGGTAATCAAACATTGAAGCGCCAAAATTATTTTACAAAATTATTAGACTTTAATTTGAAAAAAAAAAAGATATTGTCTTCCACCGATTCAATATTAAAATATAGAAAAGGGATCTTTATCCCAAAAAAATCTCTGGTTATGGTAATTTGTAACTGAAAATAATCAATATTATTATTAATTTAACAAAGCAAAACCGTCTTCAAAGAGTACAATCTAAAAAGTACAATTATTACGAATAACTCGTAAACTACTAGTAACATCTTAAAGAGTTAAGAATAGTAGTTTAAATTTAAATATAACCACTAGCACTAACCAACATCAACCAACATCAGAACCACTAGCTATCATATAAAGAAGAATCATCAAAAAAGGTTCACCCACTAAAAAGCAATCCTCGTTTTTTGAAATCAGTTAATATGAAATTTCAGGAAAGCGGTGAACATCAATGCGATATATGCCAAGCCCGTGTTAAAACAGCGGATGTTCTGTACAGGCACAAGTTACGCCACTACCGTCGTTATCGATGCGTACTATGCTTACTACAGTTAAGGGACAAGGATACGGTAGCCGCTCACGTGATGCGAGAACACTTGGGTGCGGCGTTTGTCTGTGAACACTGTGGGAGAGATTTTAAGTGAGTTTTTAGTGTATATATTTAATGGTGACTGTTAGAAGAAAAAAATATATATTTTACAAATAATTTTTATGATCTGTAGTGGCGCATAGGCACAAGCGTTTAGCTGTACACGCTACAGGTTGTGGGTTCGATTCCCACGGCAACAAAATGAAAATATTAAATAATATTTAGTATTTTCATTGTCTCGCTCTGGTAGCTAGGCAAAACGCGACGTTGAGTTTCGCCACTCAGCATTCAATTTTTCGAGTCGGAGAAAAGTGAACGGATATGTAAAAAAAACGGAGTGTCTTAACACTAGGTTCTCTGGTTCCCTCTGCCCATCCTGCTATGTGCGGGATACAGCGTAAAGCTAAAAAAATAAGTTTGATATGTTTTTTGAAAATGCTCTTTTATATGGGATACAGTGTGAAGATGTTATTTTTGAAGTTTTAAAGTGTTAATCACACACTTAGGAAACGAAAAACATATTTAGAAAACGTATAAAAATTTGAACGCAACGGTACTCGAACCCGCACCTCTTGGAAACCGTCGAAGCGCTCTGAGTACGAAGCTCTGCCTTCTCCTTCATATCCAACTGCGTCGAAATTCTTATGCGATTGTTACAACTTATTTTTGTTGTTAATATCTCTGTAGAGAGACGACTTTTGTTAATATGTGTTTTGTCCATGTTCCGCTCTGGTAAGACAAAACGTGGCGTTAAGGTCTGCCAATGAAGTTCTCGAATTCGGATAGATATGTTGGATAAACATTAATATTTTATTTTTTAACTTCACGCTGTATCCCACATATAGCAGGGAAAGGGAACCTGAGAACCTAGTGTTAAGACACTCCATTCCCCACTTTCCGCCGAATATAAACATTAATATAATGATTTAATATCTATTTCCAGACGTCCCCAGTACTTAAAAAGGCACGTGGAACAGATGCATACGCGGCCCTTACACCTGGAGTGTCCGGTGTGTGGCAGAGTGTTCTATGAGAAGGGCTGGTACAGATGTCATGTTAGGTGAGTTACTAGCTTTATGTATGTCACTTTGTATGAAATTGTTTTTGAAGGAGTGGAAGTGTGTTTGTAATTTATTTATTTATTTATTAGATTCACCAGTGGTAATTAAATCGGATATAATTTTACAATAGTTTAATACCTTTTAAGGTGAATATCACATGCAATTATAAGAACAAGACATACTGTTTAATATTTATTTTATTATTTTTATGTGTTTCTAATGTATTAACGCCCGTCGTGGCTCAGAGGCACAAGCGTACGACTGTAAACGACAGGTTGTGGGTTCGTTCCCACTCTAGGAAATGAAATTTTTCATTTCCTGGGTTTGGTAACAACACAAAGCGCGGCGAGTTCCGCCACTCATCACGTAATGCCTCAATTTGGTTGAAAGTGGGGAGAGGAAATGTTGAAAGAGAATGGAGTGTCTTTACACTAGGTTCTCTGGTTCCCTCTGCCTACCCTGCTATATGCGGGATAGTTGAGAGCGAGCGTGAAGTTAAAAAAAAAACAACATATTAAACGTGTTCCTAGGTGAAAGGGATCTCAAATATATGTTTTGTAGTACACTTACAATCATTATTATGCCAAAAGTGTCAAAAATTTTGGGCCATATGAATCAGAAAAAGACAAAATCTTGAAGAATCAAAAATCAAAATTAAAATATTCTTTATTCAAGTAGGCTATTATAAGCACTTTCGAATCAATTTACAAAAGATGTCAGTCGTGTCAGTCCTAACGGAAGCTACCACCGGCTCGGAAGGCAGTTCCGCTGAGAAGAGCCGGCAAGAAATTCAACAGTTGCTCTTTTCAAAATAAAATTTTTACAATATAAATATACTATGATAAGCCTCCCGGATGAGCGTCTTCAATATTTAATTCCACACATTGATATCACTATAGTATTCTTGGACAGAATAATATACTTTTTTCAATAATACGTTCTTAATCTCAACTTTAAACCCCACCCAATATATTTATACACAGGACCCACAACGAAGAAGTACGTCGTAACGTAGAACGTAAAGCAGTATGTTCGGAGTGCGGACGTGAATTTCGAAACAAGGCGTATTTGGCGCGACATCTACAAACGCACGAGGACAGGCGAAACGAGCCCTGCCCGTTTTGTAGGCGGACCTTCAAGAACATGGAAGTGTTGCGGGTTCATATTAGACAGCATCATTCTACTCCTATATTGTATGTATATGTGTGTTTTTTGTTTAATATGAAAATTTATATTCATATGTAGACTTCTACAAGAAAGAAGAAGAGAAAATTTATAAAGGTGTCCCAAAATTAACGCAAGATTTGACTTTGCCGCCATTTGCTATTATATTCATTATTCATTCGCTATTAAAAGACTAAAATGGCATTTTCTATATAATCCAATTCAAATCTTGCGTTAATTTTGGGACACCCTATATATACATAAAACCTCCATTTTTTTGATTTCGATTAATCGGGTTTTCAAGGTGCCAGTTGTATTTTTAAAAGACTTTTTTAACATTTTTGCACAATTTTTTAATACTACTTCTACTATTGATACAATATTCTCTCTGAGTACTAGTTCGTTTTTTAGCTGTAACGGTTACATATCGGATATAAAGTTTTCATATCCGATATCATATTCGTTTTCAGATATCGAGTTTGTGTTGCGATAGTTTTCGTTATAATTTAGTTTTCGTTACAATTTAGTTTTCATATCTCACCGTCGAGTTGTCGTTACGTTTTGTGTGTAGTTATTTGATATCGGATATGATCATTTAGATATCGATATGATATAAGAGTCAAAACCGTTTTTAGTTACGTTTTGATATATCCGTCTTATCCCTACTGAGTACTCTATTATGCGGTATAAAGCGTAAGGCCTTAAAATAAAATTATAAATTGGAACGCAGCAAGATTCGAACCTGCATACCTTGGTTTTGCAGGAGGTGCATAATATGTCTGTTGATTTTTTGTTTTCAGTGCTCAAATTAATTAGCTCGACAGATTATATAAAGTTGTCATATTTTATATTAATTTACGTCCAACTGTAAATACGATTGGTTGTGGGTTCGATTCCCATTCGGGGGAATGATTATATTTATTTATTTATAAATTCAGTATTGCACAATTAAAATAAAAAATGTACAAAAGGCGGGCTTAACGCTAACTAGCATTCTCTACCAACCAATCTTCATTATATAGGAAATAAATATAGGTGCGTAAAAGCAAGTTTAAAATGATATATATGTAAATATAATATAAATATAACATAAATAAATAATCATATCATATACATAATACATACACACACACACATATATATATAAAAAAAAATCTTTTTTTTTTCAACTTCACGCTGTATCCCGCATGTAGCGGGGTAGGCAGAGGGAACCTGAGAACCGACGTGTTAAGACACTCCGTTCTCTTTCAACAATTCCGTTCCCCACTTTCCGCCGAATCGAGGCATTGCGTGTTGAGTGGCGGAACTCAACGCCGCGCTTTGCCTTGTTACCAAACCCAAGAAACGAAAATACTAAATTTTACATTTCCTGGAGTGGGAATCGAACGTCTGCGTCGTAAAAATAAATAGATATTATATTTAAATTATTTTGATTTTCCGCTCTAGTAGACGGTCACGTTAAGTTCCGTCGCTCATTATCAATGTCTTCATTTAAAAGAGGAAATCGATTTTAAAAAATGGAGTGTTTTAGCACTAACCAAAAAATGTATAATTTTTTTTTTTCCAGAAACATAGACGGTACTGAGGCACCGAATCTCGCGGGACGTTCCTACGCGGGTCTTTCACGAGAGAGAGGGTAAGATATATTATTTTTTTATTAGCTTCACGCTGTATCCCGCATATAGCAGGGTAGGCAGAGGGAACCTGAGAACCGCCGTGTTAAGACACGCCGCTCTTAAGATTTCCGTTCCTTATTTTCTGCTGAGTTGAAGCAAGGCGCGCTGAGTGGCGTAACTCAACGCCGTGTTTTGAATTGTTACTAGAACTAGAAAATGAAACTAGTAAATATTATAAATATTGAATATTTTCATTTTCTGGTGTATGAATCGAACCCAAGACCTGTCTCGTTTACGGTTGCGCATTTGTGAGCCACATCTGACGTACATAAGCAATAATTAAATTCATGATATTGTGTTGTAATACTTTGTGTTTGATCAAAAGATCAAAAGATCAATCTTCGTCAGTATTGTACTACGATTTATGTGAAAATCTGTCAAAAAATTTTTTATAGAGGCTTTTTCGCGTTAAGCCTGCATTTTGTCCATATATATTTTGTATTGTGTGCAAAAAAAATATAAATAAATAAATAAATTTATATTAACATCTTCTTAATTGTATGAGGGTAGATGAACAATAAATAACCTAGCAAGAGATCAAAGGAGTACTATAAAAACCACTTCCTTAGCTTTACAGTAGTAATGTGCTTAAATTTTTATTTAACTTCACGCTGTATCACGCACGTTTTTAAAGTTTTTACTTCAGTTTTATTTTTTCATTTATTTGCAGGCCAAACGGCAACACGACGTGTATGGAGTGCGGGCGCGTGCTCACAACGCGCGCCATGCTCATGCGACACACGCAACGCATGCACACCGATCACACTAAGAAGTAATTGAATTTAGTGTTCAGACTCTCCACTTTACTATAAAAAATTTACGTCTCGTCTTTTTTCCTGAATAAAATTTCATTAGCAGCTAAGTGTTTTTTTTCTCGTCAGGCATGGTATAGGATTTTTCGTTTGTTACCAGAATGTTTGAGTCCAAGATGTTTTGAAGTCTGTTCTCGTGTAATTTTTGTTATTTTGACATATAGTCTGTACATTTAGTAAACTATTATACTTTTTATTTGTTACTTTTCCCCATATTCACTACAGTCAATGGAAAATGCCCATCTCCTGGGGTAACTTTTTAATGTGCCCGTACAAACAAACAGACAAAAATTTTAAAAATCATAGATTCGTATTCCATGAATGTTTTTTCATGCATACATAGCATCACGCTGTATCCCGCATATAGCAGGGTAAGCAGAGGGAACCTAGTGTTAAAACATTCCCTTTCCCACTTTCCGCCGAATTGAGGCATTGCGTACTGAGTGACGAAACAACGCCGCGCTTGCGCTAAACCCAGGAAATGAAAATATGAAACTTGAATTTCCTGGAGTGGGAATCGAACCCACCCAGAACCTGTCGCGTTTACAGGCGCACGCTTGTGCCTCTGCGCCATGACAGGCGTTTCTTCATGAATATCTTCAATTTACAGATACACTTTTTTGTTTTATTATAGTATAGATGTGTTTTATATTATGTAATGATATTTTATTGGCTCCTATTTGAAGCCATCGTGGAGCAGTGGGACGACGTCTCACTGGAAATGTGACTGGTTTTGTGGGTTTGGTTCCCACACGGAGGAATTATTTGAAATTTATTTTCATTTTCTTCGCTCTTCTAAGACTTGTCTTCAGTTTCGCCATAACACGCAATGTCTGATATTCGGGTGGAAAGTGGCGAATGAAGTGTAATGACACTATGTTCTCTCCGACTACCTTTTTATTACTTGAGGAAATCCATTACAACCCGCCCTTTTAGGGACTCGAACTGATACGGGTTATGTAGGTTTCCGAGCGGTAGTGGTGGAGGGGCTCATCGTGTCACATGTATCTTCCGAAGCAACCATGTCCTAAGAGAACCTGCGAAGTGCGGAAAGTTAGGACACCATGATACCTAGTTAACCACTGGTGGAAGACAGGTCGGACCAACTCGAGCGTTAACCGGTCGGTGGACGATGTTGCCATCCCGGACTCCCAAACTTTAATTTTGGCTACCCATGCTTCCTTCTATGATCCTAACACTGCTAGACGCCAAGCCTCGACGCTGACTATAAGCCGATGCCAGAGTAATCGCCTTCAGGTCCCACGATATTTCACGGCAGGAATCCAGCCAGCAGCGTAGAAATGGAGGCACACGATGCATTAAGAGTGCCTCCTTGATGCAGGACCATGATGTCCAAAGGTTATCGCCAAATCTCTTTCACCCCGGGTCACTGCTTCTGCGCGTGGGATTTAGCCTTGTGTATGGCATTGACCAAGAGAAATGGGCCCATTCGCGCGAGGTGCTGGATTAGCCTCGCTGCTACCACACGCTCAAAGAGCTTGGCAATCTCACTTAACAACATGGTTAGCCGATACGACAATGTCGACTCCGGCGCCCCTCCTTGATAAGGACTACTAGTTTGCTTAAAATTATGACTTGAGTCAGACAGGCAGTAAATAACCCTGGCACTCTCGGCCCAACATGTCATGGGCTAGAGAGATCACGCGGTCAGGTATGTCGTTAAGCCTATATAGGTCAGTGTATTTGTTCAGCTCGTTCAGCATCTTTGGTACGACGCTCTCGTCTTCCTCCTCAAAAAAACAGAATAATAAATCAGTATAGAACATATTACCTCTTAGTACAGGGCGCACGCATTATTATCCCTCAATCTCTGTATATCACAATTTAGCAAAAGTACATATAACATAAAAACACTTTTCAGGTTCCAATGCGACTACTGCAAAAAGTGGTACTTCACGAAAGCGGAGGTGCGCTCCCACATAGAATGGTCACACCTACAGCGGCGCAGGCACGCGTGCGCGTGCGGGCGCGTGTTCCGCACGCCCGCGCGCCTCCGCCACCACGCGTGCGTCGCGCACATGCACGTGCAGGTGCCGCGCGACAAGCGCTGCCTGCTCTGCGGGAAGATGTTCGCGGTGAGTGCGCGAGCGAGAGGGAGAGGGAGTGTGCGAGTGAGATGGAGAGAGTTGAGAAGACTGCGGTGAGTGTGCGTGTGTATGAGAGTGGGAGAAACAGCATATACTTTGTCGAAATGTTTGCAGTGCGTGTATCTCACACACACGTCAGCGAAAAAATATACGAACATATAACCTGTGTTACGTATATTTATGTGTATTTCGGGTTATAGCTTGTACATTTTTTTTTATTTTTCTTTGAAATATTAAAAAAATATATTAAACGAACACAACTATTAATCCAACAATTTTTCCTACAGAACCGTCAAGTCCTCAACCGTCACGTCAAAGGTCACTCCGGTCAAACCTACCCCTGTTCTGAATGCGGGCAAAAGTTCAAAACACAGTCCTACGTCAAAGTGCACTATAAATTAAAACATTTAAACATGACTCGAGCGGAAATAAAAGCTGAAACCAAAAGAAAATTAATAACCATGGAAAACGTAGACGAAATTATGAACGCAAGGATCAGAAAACATCGATCTGATAGCAATAATAGTGAAGATCCCTTAAATCTAAGTAACGAAGTGTTGCCAGAAGTGAAAAAAGAATCGGATTTGAAAGTACCCTCGTTTGAGACGTTTTTAGATATACCGCATGAATATTGATATAGTTAAATTAATGGCGGATAAAAGCAAATTATAATAGAAATCATTTAAAATGTAACAGTCAATATAAATAAATTGTCAAATTTGACTTCCGGTAACTACTGGAAGTGAGAAAGGAATTGGATTTCAAAGTGACTTCGTTTGAAATGTTTTAAAATATACCTAAATATTAAATTAGTTAAAATAATGGCGGATAATATGAAGGAATTTATAATTAGTAGTAATTAAAAATGCAACAGTCAATATAAGTAGTGAAGACCTCTTAAATTTAAGAGATGAGGGGTTACCAGAGTGAAAAAGTAACCGGATTTGGAAGCACCATAGATTGAAATGTCTTTAGATACTCTGCGTGAATATTAAATTAATTAAAATAGAGGCAAATATGAAGAAAATTATAATAGCAATAATCAAAAATGTAGCAGACAATATAATTTATGAGGTCACTTTGTATGCTCGTGATAAGGGGGCTGCCAGAAGCGAAAAAAGAAGTGTATTTGAAAGTACCATCTTCTGAAACGTTTTTAAATGTATCACGTTGAATATTGACTTACTTAATAAAATACACGAAAATATGGAAGATATTATAATAGCAATAATCAAAAATACAACAGTTAAACTTGACTTCCGGTAACTACCGGAAGTATAAAGGTACTGAATGAATTATGTCAAATAAACCCTCATTTGATATGTTTTTAGATATACCCAATAAATATTGAATTAATAAAAATAATAATGGAATAATTATGAATACAAGGAACAAAAATATATTAGTCAAAAATAAGTAGAAAAGATATCTTGAAAAAATAACCGAATTTGAAAATACTTTTTTTTAAAACGTTTTTACACATACATTGTGAAAAAGGTATCAGTTTTAGAACTATATTATTTAAATGAATATTGAATTAGTTAAATTTGTGTGTAGATTGTGCCCTTGTGATAGTGTGGGATGAACTCTGATAGTGGTTCTTAGTGAGAAATTTTAGTGATATATCACTATATTGTTTATTTAATGGTTAAAATGGCAAAAGAAGTAAGTTATTTTTGTTAATTTAGTTTATAAAATATATTTATTTTAAAATAAATTTATATTTATTTACATAGATTAATGGTTAATGTAGTTTTTTTTTATTTAATAACTAGTTGTATTATTTATTGCAATTATTGTATTGTTAGATTACAGATTAAATATAAATTTTATAATTATTTCAAAATTGATTTCTATCGTAAATGAGTTTTCTTTCTCCAAATATAAAATTTCAGGAAAGGGTTAAATTGTTAAATTATACATTTTAAATGGTATTAAATGCTTACAGTCACACTCAAAGACGTCGATTAGTGTTTAACTGATGTTAACTGACACTATTATATATGGTACATTCGGGTAATGTTAAAAATTTTGTATGGTCATTTCTAATATTTACCGTTTCAAATGAAACGCGGTACTATTTCGTGCTCTGGCCAAATTCCCCCTGTCAGTTGCATCTAACTGCTACAGAAGAACGTACATCTCCAAACATATTAGAAGTAAATTAAAAATATAAGAAATACCCGATTTTAAAAATGTTACCCTAATGCGCCCTGTAGTAATACGAGTATGTTATATGATTTAATTTAAATGTTAGTAGATATCTTCTAAATGTGTCTGCAACAATAATTTTATTTTATAAGTCTAAGTCAAAATGCAAAAATGGTCTACGTTATATGAATTTTTATTAAGGTTTTGAGTTTTGAGGGTAGATGCAAAAATGTTTTTTGATAAACAATAAGTGTTTAAAATGATGATGAGTTGTAAAAGAAGGATCACTGAAATGTATGTATTTAAATTAAATTATTTTGATTTGTATTTACTTGAAATTCATTAATTATGTTGCTTAGAGCGGCCAGTTGACCATAAGCCATTTTGTCAATGTCACGTCGTATGGAAACACACGACAGAAGATTGTCCGGTAAAAAGGCATATAACAATATAACGATATATAGCATAGCAATTTTTTTTTGGACGTCAATCAGTCAGTGACATCATAAGTCAACTTGTCACTTAGCATGAGTATGTCACATTGACTTTCAATTGTGACCTTTGCGATGTCATAGGAGCTATTGAGCTGTTTTCACGAGCTTATGTCAAATGTCACTGAAAGTTGTTTTTTTTTTTTTTTGTATTTTTATCGTCTGTTTTACATGAAATACCTTAATATGAATACAATGTTTTTAAAAATTACAATTTCCCTATTGAAAAAGTATGCAAAAATTTATTTGAACGTTTGAATATATCTTTTGCAGCTTTTTATTCGTTAATTAATGTTTTTTTTTTATACGTTGACCATTTTTGCCTTACCGCCTTAACATTGCCACTGCCTACAATTATAATAATATATAAAATGGGTTTAATTCACTATGTACAACGACAACTTAAAACGCAATAACTTTAAACAATTATTTATTCTAATATGCAATATATTATATGTAATAAATTGTTACAACGTTATTTAATCCGATTATTCTTGTCCGATTTATTTGAAAATTTGCACACGTGTCCGAATGCTTACTATATGGTACATTCATTTTAACGTTCCCTTAGAAATCTCGGGATGTTCCTCTGTTAGTGTTATACTCCCCAAGGAACCTATATTCCAAATTTCATTCAAATTTCGGTAAAAAGTAGTATAGTCAGTACTGTCTGTCAGTCAGTCAGTCGATAGTCAGTAAAGTCATTCAAAATTCAGTAACCCTTTTTTATATTTATATGTTGCTACTTATGAAATGAAACTTATACTTACTAACACTTGGAGTGTTAAGACACTCCGTTCCGTTCTAATAAATGAAATGTTCCTAAGTTTTATATTGGGTTTAATTAAAATTTTATTATATTTATATATTGTGTTTTAGTTTCAAACTATGTATCTACCAGGGTAGTTGGAGAGAACGCAGCGTTAAACGCTGTGGAGCATGCGTTTTTTCCATGTACACGAAACTTTATTATATATGTATATAGAACAGTTATATAGTTTTGTTTTTCAAATACAGCTTTAATTTGAAAACTATAACACTTGCTAATTTTTTTTACAATTATTTAATTGATGGTCCATAATCTCGTAAAGTAATTTTATTTCTTTTTCTTTATTATTCTGCGAGTCACTTTTAACTTAATAGTTCTATAATAGAATATTGTAAAATAATTACTATAGAAATTTTGTAATATATTGATGATTAGTAACTAAATTATTAATAAGTAGTTACAATGTCAAAATTTTATTATTTTTTTGTATTTGTCTGTGTTGATTTATAATAAAGATTTTTTTTTAAATTATACCATTACCTATTTGTAATTTTTTTTTTTTCTGAAATAAAAAAAAGCTGAGTTATACTTGGCTTTTAACTTATGTTCTAGTTGTAATCCATATATATAAATAAAAAAAATAACAAATATGTACTAAAATCACTTTTCATTTTAGTGGTTCTTTATTATCATTATAATAAAATATTTGCATAAAATTATTAGTTCTCAAAGTTGAACAAAATCACAGTTCAGTTAAAAAAACAACAATTATTGAAACATTATACAATTAAAAATAAAAAATATAAAGAAAGACTTGTATAATCTTTGATCATAATTAGATACAAATTATTAAGTAAGACAATCAACAAATAAAATCAAATATTTATTAAATTTAATTTAAATTATTAATATAATAAGGATTTGCTTTCCCCCCACGACAATTCTAGATTGTTCTCTAAAAATCCATTTATTTCTTGCAGAGCCTCTCTTAGTGATGGAGAAGACATTGAGGTCTCAGAAGTATTTAATGCCGATTCAATTGGAATAAGTTGCCAGTTATTGGCATTATTATTTGATTTACTTTCAAATAATGGTGTATTACTAAAACCAGAATTAGTGATAAATTTCATATTTATAAAACCCATTCCAAAATGAACCTTTTGTCGAAATTCCATTATTTTGATTGCATCATCTTTAGGGATATTAAATTTTAAGAATATTCCAGAAGGATGGTCAGTTTCAGTTCTTTCAGAACTACTCAGGTCCCAAGAGCTCACATTATACCATGGATTTTGGTGATATAAAAGTTTTTGTAAATCATTTAAGTTCCCATCAAAATCTGGTACAAATAATGCAGCTTTTACTCTCCCTGGAATATCTCTTTGATCTATTATATCAAGTTTGCATTCATCTGTTAGTTTCAATTTTGTGACAGCTTCGGATAGCCAAGCTAAAGATTTCTCATCATGACACCAAAATTTGACGACTCCTTCATTATATATTGGATTTTTGTCAAACACAGGAATATATGTTTCTAACACAGTTTGCTGCTTGCATATTGCAAATATTGCATTTTTAATCTCATCCTGTATATAGGCAGCCTCTTCATCTGTAAGATCTGCCACACTTACCGACTTAGTTACCGCTACATTCAAATGTTTAGATTTACTGGAGGTCACTCTAACTGCTGTATTATTGTTAGTTTTAATTCTTTTAGTAGTATTATATGTATCAATATGATTAATATCTTTTTTCTTTCTTTTGTGTTGAGTACTAGTATTCACTTCAGATGTGCTCACGTCATTCACCGAATTCACTTTGGATGTATTCACTTCAGGTGTACTCACCTCATTTACTGTATTTAAATCAGGTATACCCATTTCATTCACTGGATTCATATCAGCTGTACTCACTTCACTCACTGGATTCACTTCAGCGATAGTACTTGATTTGCTAATCATGCTTTCATCTGTACTCTGAGATTGGTTTTCTTTAAACCTATATTGGCGAATTATTTTGGCAAGTATGCGATCTAGATCTGAAAATGAATGGTTACTGGTATGTTTTTTCTTTCTTTTCTTTTGAGTTAGAGTATTCACTTCAGATGTGCTCGCATCATTCGCTGTATTCACTTTAGGCGTACTCACTTCATTCACCATATGGTCTTCAAGTGTACTGACTTCATTTACTGTATTCACTTCAGGAGTACTGATTTGATTCAATGTATTCATATCAGCTATACTCATTTCACTCATTGGATTCACTTCGGTCATAGTACTCACTTTGCTCATCATGCATTTATCTGCACTCTGAGATTGGTTTTCTTTACATTTATTTCGGCGAAATAATTTAGGAAGGTCATGTACATCTATATCTGAAAACAACTGGTTACCAGTATAATTTTTCTTTTCAGTAAGAGTATTGGCTTTCGATACTTTGGGCGAACTCACTTCATTCACCATATTCACTTCAGGTGTACTGACTTCATTTACTGTATTTACTTGAACTGTAACCATTTCATTCACTGGATTCACTTGAGTGACAGTACTCACTTTGCTTATAATGCATTTATCTGTACTTGGAGGTTGGTTTTCTTTATACTTATTTGGGTAAAATGATTTAACAAAGCGCTGTATTTCACTTAATTCAGAAAACTTGTTACCTGTATTTTTATTTGTTTCTTCTAATAATGGAGGTACACTAACTTGTATTCCATAATCCTGAATTATTTTTAAATCTGAAATTGGAAATGTAATATTTATAATACAAATATTAAAAAATTATAAAATAAAAAAAAATAAGTATAGTGTTTTATTTATTATAAAACAAGAGTATATGTTTCATCTATATACAAACATTTTGAATTTAAATTATACTAGACACATTATTATGTTATGGCCAAATTATAATTTTTTTTTATAAACTGTCTATGTGTGAATATGTAACGATCTTTCATCCATCCTTGCTTTATTATTATTTTCACAGCATTATTAAACCTCAAGTAATATTAAAGACAAAAAATAAATATATATTTAATATAATAATTATATTAAGATTACCTCTATGTCTCAATTGTCTTTTATGTATATTTTTCAAAGCCACAAAGCCTGCTTTTGACACAGCATATGGAACTCTACCCCATATAGCTCCATGAGTGCCCTGTTTAGTCGCTTCCAAATACTGGTTTAACCATGCTTTTAGATGAACTGTAGTCATCCTATTATTCTGGATACTACTCTTTATGCCATTATTGGGAATGGCGTTAAAATAATCATATTTTAGGGCACAATAGATTATATTGCTACTGCCATTTCTTAATAAAGGAAATAACATGCGGCACACTTTCAGAATCGTTAGACAATTGAAGTTAACTAATGTGCTAGCTTGATAGTCAAACTCAAAAGATGTGTCTGGGTCAAAATTGTATGTACAAGTGTTTATTAGTGTATCAATACCACCATACTTTTCTCGTATATCAATTTTTAGATTAACAACTATTTTATATGATGCTTCAGCATTAAAGAAGTCTATGTAAACATAATTTAAATGTATATCTTCTCTATTTAAAGCAGATACATGGCATTCTTTTAATTCATAGTGACTTATTATGTACACTGTTCCTTTACAGTATTTTGCGATAGATGCGAATCCATCACCTACCTCTCCCACTATGACAGTTACAGAACTCATTTTATTATAATAGGTAAATAGATATATAAGGAAATGTATCACTTATCACAAAATCTATCACTTTGACGACATCATCTGGTAAATTAAATACTTAGTACTTATTTGTCATAACAAATGTTGAGTGCATGTTCACTTAATTGTTATTTAAATTTAAAATAGACTATTATTTTAACTTAAGGAACACTTGAAAATAAACCTTAGACTAAAAGCGTTTGACACAAAATGATACAAAACTTCCCGCATTTTTTAAAAGTCAAAGAGAAAAAGTTGGAACTTAACGTTAACCTTTATCTTATTCTTTGTTAATGATTTTTAATGACAATATAGAAATTATAATAAATAAATAAAAATATTGAATTTTAAGAAAATTGTATAATAAAATCAAATTATATAAT
The DNA here is from genome assembly GCA_033558755.1 of Philaethria dido. Classification (NCBI taxonomy): domain Eukaryota; kingdom Metazoa; phylum Arthropoda; class Insecta; order Lepidoptera; family Nymphalidae; genus Philaethria; species Philaethria dido. The sequence goes on from JAKGSA010000644.1 coordinate 109,597, forward strand.
AGTATATTTGTGTTCTTAAATTCATACAAAATTTTAATAACAATATGATAAAGGTCGCTATACACGTGTCATACTAACGTTAATAATTCCAAATAATTTATTAACCATTTATTGTCTATATAACATTTCTAATAGATTTTTTTCATTTATAACGCTACATTTATTTAGTTTAACAATTTAATGATTGTATTTGACATATAAATGTAGATAAATGTAATTTTTTACACCATTTTTAATAATTATTACCTTGTACTTAGCGTTTATGGGAGAGGGAAATGACTATTTTTACATACAAATCACAATTTTTTTCTTGCCTGGGTAGATCCTAATTTCGTAAACGTAACATAAAAATAATAATATACTACAATAAGGTAGATAATAATAAATTGAAAGAGTATATAGCAGGTTGATAAGCTAATAGCACCAAGAGAGGCAAGGGGAGACCTCGATAGACCTTCGAGAACACAGTATCAATGATATTGGAGGAAGGGGTTAATGACTGTGGACGAGGTGTAAGAGGTATGTTAACTACCGGGTAGGGGAACCGGGGGTAACGGGAGTTCACACGCTTTAGCGTGAAGTTAGGTGGGTAAATAAGCTAATAATGAAAACACAAATACATAAAAATATATATTTTTGAATACATAACGATATAAAACAAAAAGTTAAAGAAGATATTCACATTTTTGCATATTCAAAAAAAAGAATCGGATATTTTTATTTTATTCAGGTTTATTTTATTCATTATCCCAACTAACAATTCTCTTGTCGTTCCACACATATTCACCCCTAACAGAATCTGAGGCATCAAGCGCCAGGAACAAAGGAGCTTGGGCACCCTCATCTATCGTGAGTGGACCTTTATGTGAAGACATATCTGTATCTACATAGCCAGGATGGACAGCATTGATTTTAATATCTGAAATAAATTGAAAATTGTTATTTTTTTATAATAAATTCTACTATTTTAAAATAGTGTTTTATAAACATATAAGATATGAAAGGTATAATAGTAAAATCTTTGTATAACATGCTAATAGATTTCAGCCTTTCTAAAATTACTATTAATCCAATTCTAACAAATGTTTCTAAGGCAGATTTTCATTGATAGGGTCTGTGAGCTTCAACAGGCAAGCTGCATCATAAATTAACATATTAAAGGGACTATTTAAGCTTACACCTGGGTTGCTAGGTGCCTCCATGTACTGCCTCGAGTTCCTCCCTTTGCAATGAGATAGGCCTGGCATTCACACATTAATACTTGGAATGCTAGGGAATTTTATAGTTTAATACACTGTTACAGTAGTTATTAAATACTTACCTCGATCATTGAGCAACCTTTGTTGTATTTTAGTTAAAGCCGTTAAACCAACTTTAGAAACAACATAAGAAGAATTTCCCCAATCATCTTTATGAGTCCCTTGTTTAGCTGCCTCTACATACTGATTCATTAGACTAGAAAGCTCTGGAATACTTAAATTAGGATCTCGGAAGCGCTGCCTTAATTTTTTACTTGGTATAAGACTTAAATGGCCAAATGAACTAGATACATTAACAACACGGGCTCCGTCTTTCAGTAAAGGAAATAGAATTTCACAAGTTGAAAGCACAGAGAAATAATTAACAAATATAGTCTGTTCTGCTTGAACAGCCACAGGTTCTCGTGCTTTAGTTTTAAAAGCAATAGCTGCGTTATTCACAAGAATATCTATAAATCCATATTTCTCTTTTATATAATCCCGAAATGCTGCAATACTTTGCTTATCTGTAATGTCTAGCTGATGGTAGTTTGGATGTAAGCCTTCTTTATTAAGAGCGGCGACTGCTTCCTCTCCTCTCTTCATATCTCGTGATGTTAGATACACTTTTCCATCAAAACGCTTACAAAGTCCACGGACTATCGCAAAACCAATTCCTTTGTTGGATCCAGTAACAACAGCTATTTTGACGCTCATTTTGTAATTCTAAACGTTAACGTTGTCGGTAGTTTCTATTATTAAATATTAATTTATTATTTTTCACTGTTATATTTTTGTTTTATCTACTATATAAATTTTTGTTTCTACAGTACTTCTTAAACTAGGTTGGTAACTAAACTAAAGTTGCTTAAAATATATTAATCATATTCATAAATAGTTCTCAAGCTTATGTCAATGTCAAAACAACTTTGACCTTTTTTTATTATATCTGGCTAATGTAAAAAAACTGTCGTGCATGACATTTCAATTTTTATCTTTGTGCAAATATTTTCGATTCATATCACATATTCTCATATGTAAATATAATTTTACTATAGGAGAACAATAAATCTGATCGTTTTTTTTCAATAATATTCCGAAAATCTTTAGAAAATATTTAAATCATATAAAAATACAATATAGTATGATTGAACTATCGCATTGTCCAAAAAATTATGAAAATTTTAAATAAATTAGTAAAATAATAGGAGAAAAAAGTTTATAACTTGCCTTTCTAAGCTAGTTTAAATCGATTACGAATTTATGCATTTTTTGTGACTTACGTTGTTTCTGCACTCACAGATTCAATTGTATAAAACATATTTTTCCATTATTTTTAGAACTTGGGTAGAACTTTATATATAAAAATGAATATTTGTCTGTATGTCCTTTATTGAATCATGAACTATGCATTTGATGATCTTCAGCTATGTAGTTATACATGAACCCACAAAGCTTTATGAGTAGATACAACAACAATGACATAGCAAAATCATTAAATAATCATAACAAAATCATTAAAATTACTCAAAATGATTTAAAGATTTGTATATAATGTCTTTCCTTCAAATTTATTTTTGGTGGAGCAGCAACATGCACAGGGTACAGTTACAAATAAAAAATGCTTAGGTACTTTTTTATTAACAATAAATAGAAGTTTCATATATATAATATATTATAGACATACAGCAGTAAGAAAAACATTTATCACAAAACATTTTCTTATTAGAAAAAATATGTATATATTTATACAAAATGTATATTTATTACTATTATTCTAATATATTGTATGAAATAACAACTATAATATAAATAACACTTATAAATATAAGCTATTTTTATAAAAAAAAAAAATTGTAAATGCATTATGTCACAATATAAATGACAGAAAAGTCAAGCCACTCAGTTTAAAGCCTAAATTTTGGTAATTGAAAAAAAAAACAACATAATTACAGACTAAATATACATTAATGACTAAATAAATTGTTTAAAGAGATTAAATGAAAGTATTAATAGATACACATGAGTCCTATAGAATCAAAACTAGCAATCTGTACTTTGTATGTTTTATGGGAAATTAGACTTTTTCTTAGTTTGCCATATTTTATACCAAACTAAAATGTCAATTCTTACTAATATTATATATGCGAAAGTAACTCTGTTTGTTACGCTTTCACGCCTAAGCCACTAAACCGATTTATTTTTTATTCAATAGGATACTTTTTATTGTAAAAAAAAAATTTGACAAATAGTGTAGACCTTAGGAAACACTATATAGGCTACTCCTTAACATGTCGCGCGATATAGCCGAATTCCAAGCGGGCGAAGCCGCAGGCGGAAAGCTGGTACATACATACATACATAGCTTTACGCTGTATCCCGCATATAGAATGGTAGGCAGAGGGAACCTAGTGTTAAGACATTCCGTTCCCCACTTTCCGCCCAATTAAGGCATTACGTGCTGAGTGGAACTCTACGCCGCGCTTTGCATTGTTACCAAACGCAGGAAATGAAAAATTCCATTTCCTGGAGTGGGAATCGAACCCACAGTCTGTCGTGTTAACAGTCGCACGCTTGTGCTTCTGCGCCACGACAGGTGTTAAAATTTCAATCTGGATTACAATCATATATTTATTGAATAAAGCTGAAAGTTCTTGAATGGTCAAATTAGGATTAGGAAGCATTTTCTTAAGAAAATGTTTCCAAGATCCTAGTAAATTTCTAGTAAAGGTTTAAATCTTTACTAGAAATCTTATTTAGGTGACTGTGACTAGACATACTACCTACTCTGGCTTCATTTCATAGCAAAGGAAACAATATCTGGATTGATTATTACAATCATATTGCTGTTTTTGACAAGGAAAGAAATGCTCTAACAAAATATTTTATATTTACTACTAACTAACCTCGCAAACTATATACCAATATATTTTTTTCCATCAATTCCGATTTTTTTAAAATATTTTCTATTTTTTTTTCCCATACAAACCTTGTTCTGATCATATCACACATGAAAAAAAGATTTACATAATTTGGTGCAATCACTTCCAAGTTATGTACATACAAACATTTCAGTGTTTCATTTTTACTTTATATAAGTAAAAATGAAACACTGAAATGTTCTCCAATTCAAAATCAGATTTTGGATTGCCACCCTTGATTCTATACAAATCATATTAAAAAACTAAGCATCTTAGTAGTTTTCTTCAGGTGTCTCTCCGTCCCAGTCGAGAACTCTCTTGTCATACCATACATATGCCCCTCGGAGAGAATCTGGTGCATCTAATGCTAAATACACTGGTGCTTGAATACCCTGTTCAATTGATAAGGGACCTTGGTGGGATGACATGTCAGTATCTACGCAGCCTGGATGTACTGCATTTACTTTTATATCTGGAAGATAAAGATTTTTTCTTTTATGTCTATAAGGAAAAATGGTTTATCATTAAATCATATCTTTTTTATAGAAATGATTTATTTTATAATATTTCATAACATTTCATAATATATAAATAAGTAAATTAGAATTAAGTGTTTATGAGTACTTGGTAAAATATTCTAAATTCTTATATATGAATAACAGAAACCGGTTTATTTTATTTAAAAAAATAATATAAATAATATTTACAAATCATTTCTTACCTCTATCATTCAACATTTTCTGTTGTATCATTGTTAAGGCAGTTAAAGCAACTTTTGAAACTCCATAAGAAGAATGTCCCCAGTCCTTTGCATGAGTTCCCAATTTAGCTGCTTCTAAATATTCATTGACTAAAGCTGAAAGTTCTGGAATAGTCAAATTAGGATCTCGGAAGCGTTTTCTTAAATCTTCACTGGGGATCTTACTTAGGTGTCCATCACGACTAGATAAATTAACTACTCTGGCTCCATTTCGTAGCAAAGGAAACAGTATTTCACATGACGATAGCACTGAGAAATAGTTAACAAGTAATGTTTGTTCAGCCTGTACCGCCACTGGTTCAGGAGAATTGTTTCTAAAAGCTATACCAGCGTTGTTCACCAAAATATCTATATATCCATACTTTTGTTTCACATAATCACGGAACGCTACGACACTTTTAGAGTCAGTGATGTCCAATTGATGATAGTTAGGATTTAAACCTTCTTTGTTGAGTGCAGCGACCGCATCTAATCCTCGTTTTTCATCTCGTGATGTCAGATATACTACACCATTAAAACGTTTGCAGAATTCTCTTACTATACCGAAGCCGATGCCTTTGTTAGCGCCAGTCACTACCGCCAATTTTGAACTCATTTTCTAATTTTTAATCGAAATTTATCATGAGATGAGAGGTGTATGCTGTCTGATTATAGAATCATGAATGTAATGTTGAAAATTTGTAAATAACAAAAGTCTACAATTGATAACTTATCTGTGGTGTTGGTGAGTGGTCTGTCAAATGATAACCGGAAGAGATAACTATTGTCAAGCGGGGTTTGAGATATTGGCCTTGACCTTCATTTTTAGTGTATGTTTTGTCTATGGTTTAGATTTTTAAAATTTTACTGTAAAAATTGTGAATTATATTTATAATCCGTTTTTTTAAAATAAAATTTGTTATATTAGGGATTCGAGAAGTCTTATCCTTCCCCTGCTTAATCTTAAGTTACAATATCTCAATGTTAATTGCAATTGATTTTATAACAAAGACGACGACATACTGAGAAGAAAATTCTACACGCTCTTTCTGCGGATTGCAGAATAGACAGAAGGAACCAGTTCCAGTCAAAATAATCAGTTCTCCACTTTACGCTTAAATTCGACACAGTGCGTTTGTGGTCTATTATACACTATTTAAATAATAATTCGCCAGATGTAGATAAAACCCTCAGTTTTTAGTAACACGCTGTTCCACTGAGACACAACGGCATCAAATAAGATGTAGTCAATATTAAAAAATCAAATAAAAGACAACTGTTGTGGTGCAGAGGCACAAGCGTGCAAGTGTCAACGCGACATGTTGTGGGTTCGATTCCCACTCCAGGAATTGCAAAGTTTAGAATTTTAATTTTCTTGGGTTTGGTAACAAGGCAAAGCGCCGCGTTGAGTTCCGCCACTCAGCAGGCAATGCCTCAATTCGGCGGAATGTGGGGAACGGAATTGTTGAAAGAGAACGAAGTGTCTTAACACTAGGTTCTCAGGTTCCCTCTGCCTACCCTGCTATGTACAGCGTGAAGTTAAAAAAAACTTACTTGAAGAACAAAACGTTTCATACGATGACGCCTGAGATTCTACAAAAGCAAATTCGGCTCCAAGCAATTTATGATGTAACTAATTAAACAATAGGGTACTAATAATACCTAGTTAATGCCTAGTTAAAGCAGCTACCTTACAGAAATACGAAGCCATAAAATAAAAAATAAGGGCATAAGGCAGAAAACTAAAATATATAATGCTTTACAATAAAGTGTCCATCTCAAATGGCACTTGGTAGGACATCTCGAGGAATATTCGATTCAAAATGGAAAAGAACGGGAGGAAAGAAAGAAGCAGAAGACAACCTAGAACGAAGTGGTCAGATTATACAATTTCGTAGCTTTAATTAAAAAAAAACATAGCAGAGGGAGTATCTTGAGGTGCTAGTGGATATATTGCCGGAATACATCTGCAGGTTTAGGATACTTATATGAATATAGCCAGTTCAAATCCTCAATCGTCGGCGGAAAGGAATTTCCTGGATTAAGTTCCCACCTGGGGTAATAATCATATATTTTTTTACATTTCTTCGTTCTGGTGAGGCTTCCGTTCCGCGATTTTACACAACGTCTGGAATTAGGGCAAAAAGCGGCGGACGCTATCTCGACATTAGATTTTCCCTGACTACACTGCTATGGGGGATAAAGTGTGATTCTGTTTTTAATTCTCATTAGAGTTTATCTATTAGAGAGATTCCCAAGCAATCAACAATAGTTACTCACAAAAAGTTTTGTATTATATATTTTATTTTCTGTTTTGCATCATGTAATTTATTGTTATGATAATTTGTGATAAGATATTTGTTAAACTGTATTCTATTAGCTTATAGAGGCGAAACTCAGGCTCAGTAAAATTTATGTCACATTAGACCTTAACAATACCTATTGAGTAAACATTTGTATTGTATTATATTTATATTAATAAAGAAGTTTTGAAAATGAAAAAAATGAAATCTCATTAGAAATACAACAATCGTTGATGTATTTTTTTTTAAATGTGTGTCTGTCTGTGTAAGGGAAACAAAAAAAAATAAAAAACAAGGAAACAAACAATGGTTTTATTTAATAAATCTATCTTAACCTATTACACTTACAATTTATAATACGATGAAGTGTGTCAATTTTATTGGAACTTGAAAAATAAATTACTGTCCAAGTATTTCAGGAAAAATATTTCAATCAAATTGTCTTGTACTATTTCAGTCTTATTTGCAATTTCAACTAATATCGATATATAAATACGTGAAGCACATAGCAGGGTAGGCAGAGGGAACATGAGAACGTAGTGTTAAAACACTCCGTTCTATTAACATTCTACTTTCCGCCGAATTGAAGCATTGCGTGCTGAGTATCTTAACTCAATTCCGCGTTTTACCTTGTTACAAGAGCGAGGAAACGAAAATATTAAATATAATAATATTCTAAAAGTGTATTATCAATCGAATTCAGGATTTTTGCCTTCCCAGTCAACAAGCGTGGTGTCACACCACACGTACGCTCCTCGCACAGTGTCTGGTGCATCTAAGGCCAGGTATAAAGGGGCTCGAGCTCCTTCCTCGGTGGTAAAGTTTCCTGTGTGGGAGGACATGTCTGTCTTCACGTATCCTGGGTGAACTGCGTTTACTTTAATATCTGGAATATAACAAACATTATCTATATATTAATACGTGAAGCAAAACTTTGTACTATCTTTTTAAGAAAATTACGCGGACGGAAAAGCGTAAAGTTTGGCGCACTTATAGTTTATATAGCGAAGAAGTGCAGAATGATAATATCTTTTTAAAATAATGCAAAGAGAAATATCGTTGGAAATTTGGAATTACCAATAGATTAACTAAAGGGCTTGTTGGTTCGGTAAAATTATACGACACTTCCATGAAAAATAGAGTTCATCAATATAATTCATAGATCTAAGTTAAAAGTAAATAAGAAAATTAGTTCATAGATTAACAGTTAACTTCAAGTAATTGAGTATAATCAATGTATCATATAGAAACGATTATTCAATTTATTTTCATTTCCCCCCTTTAGTATAGTATAATACGCCTGTCGTGGCGCAGAGGCACAAGCGTGCGACTGTAAACGCGACAGGTTGTGGGTTCGATCCCCACTCCAGGAAATGGAATTTTTCAATTCCTAGGTTTGCTAATAAGGCAAAGCGCAGCGTTGAGTTCCGCCACTCAGCACGCAATACCTCAATTCGGCGGAAAGTGAGGAACGGAGTGTCTGAACACTAGGTTCCCTCTACCTACCCTGCTAATTGCGGGATACAACGTGAAGTTATGTATGTATGTATGTAGTAAAACAAAACGCGGCGTTGAGTTCAGTCACTCCAAACGTAATGTTTTGAATTTTAGCGGGAACCGGAAGTGGAGTGACTTGAAACAAAGTTCTCCCTGACTATCTTACTATGCGGGAAAAACCGTGAAGCTAGTTATAATTAAAATTTTCGTCAAGTAATATTTACATTTCCGTACACATGATGAGACATAATGTTTCATGACATTGCAAAAAAATGTAACAATTACAATCAAGTCTTTCTTTTAATAAGATATTAGATACATGGACAGTCGAGTCATGATCTTCGAGAAAATTTATCTAGTCATATTTGTATATATAAACCATTTGCATAATTTTTTTTTTTCAACTTCACGCTGTATCCCGCATGTAGCGGGGTAGGCAGAGGGAACCAAAGAACCTAGTGTTACGACACTCCATTCTCTTTCAACAATTCCATTCCCCACTTTCCGCCGAATTGAGGCATTGCGTGTTGAGTGGCGGAACTCAACGCCGCGCTTTGCCTTGTTACCAAACCCAAGAAATGAAAATACTAAATTTTACATTTCCTGGAGTGGGGATCGAACCCACAACCTGTCGCGTTAACAAATTTTCAATAAACAAATTTTCTAATTTACTTACACATGTATGTACCTACAAAAGTCTATTTTACATGTCAAGCGCATTTTTAAAAAATATTTTTTATATTATACGAAAACTTGGGAAAACAAATGGGGATATTATGTTTTAAACATGTTATCCTTGTATATTTTTAAATTATCTGCCGCAATTTATAGCGGATTTTTCTGCTCTATATTAATACAAAACTCTATCGATTAAAAAACCTTATCATAAAAAAATGATGCGTAACTTAGAAGAAACAGGTTCATTAATAAAACAACCGCAAGAGGGCGGCCTTGAATACCACGGAGTCCCTAGCAGCCTGGATTCTACTCGAAAGCAATTTAGCATTTTAAATGTGTTAAGAGGCAAAAACATTTATAAACCCCAAACTTAAATTGAAATTTTAACTGTCGTAGAAATTAAGGCTTGAACATTGATTATGCAAAAAGTGTTATCCAAAAGGAGTTATATTAAATGGCCATCTTGTAGTCTGATTTTATCCCTAATGGGTGTTTTTACTGACTACACATGCGATAGACTTGGGTTCGGTTCTTTCCCAGGGTATATTTATAAATATTTAAGTTTTCGGTATTTCTAAACTTGGGACCAACCAGAGTTTTGCCATATAGCAGTTAGCACGCATTATTTCTATATTAGCGGAAATTTGATTAATATTAAAGTATACTACCTCTGTCATTAACAAGTCGCTGCTGTACCCTCGTTAGCGCAGCGACGCCGACTTTAGACACCACATACGCTGAATTTCCCCACTCGCTCACATGCGTTCCTTCCCGTGCCGCGTTCACGAACTCGTTCATAAGTTCCGACAACTGACTGACAGTTAGATTCGGATCTTTTAGACGATTCCTTAATTTTTCACTTGGTATTCTACTCAAGTGTCCGTAAGAACTCGACATATTAACTACACGGGCGCCATTTCGCAGTAATGGGAACAGAATCTCACAGACTGATACCGTCGAGAAGTAGTTAACGTGTAACGTCTTCTCTGCTTGCACAGCGGCCGGTTCTGGGGCATTCGTCTTGAAGGCGATCGCCGCGTTATTCACTAAAATATCTATATACCCATAGTTTTCTTTTATATGATCACGGAGTATAGTTACGCTGTTTATATCTGTGATGTCCAATTGGTGATATTTTGGGTAAAATCCTTCTTTCTTGAGAGCATCGATGGCTTCAGCTCCCTGATTTTCATACAAAGAGGTTAAGTACACTACGCCATCAAAGCGTTTGCAAAGGCCTCTGATTATTGCAAGACCGATGCCTTGATTTGAACCTGTTACTACAGCGACTTTGGTAGACATGTCCTCTGTTGGTGATGTTCTGGATGAATTTGCAGTGATCTGTGCCTTATATAGTGTTATTATAATCAAGCTATTAAATAATAGATAACATGTTATCTTTACTTAGTTATTTAGTAAATCATCTTACATTGTTGTTTTCTAGTTTTTGATGATGTAAATATACAGATTTGTTTGTATATTATGCTATTTTTATGACTTTTAATATAATGTATGTGTGTTGATATTTTTAATCTGTAACAACGGAACCAGATTTAAAATTGGAAAATGGCAGTTCATAAATAAACGATTAAAGCTAAGCTAGGCTTGAGATATAAACAAAACACACATTATTAAAATTTATACAACAGTTTTCTTATTTAAATAAAAAAAATAAAATTAAAAACAATATTATTGCCTAGCTTTAACAATTTACAAAAAATGAATCCTCAAAAGGTTTCACAAAATGTTCATAGACTTTGTATTATCCTCTGGTGTTTCGTTTAACTTCATTTATGACATAAACTCTAAATTATTTAAGAAATATATATTTTTAATTTTATTCATTGTCTAAAATGGCAAAAATAAGCATAATAAAAGCACTTACCACAAAAAAAATATCCACTATAAAAAATTAGATCCAAGCTAATTTATCACGTACAACTTAATAACTTAGTCCTTTTATGACCCTTTTGAACACTACAGATCACACAATCGTTTCACAATAATTTTTCCAAAAGTATCTATTATAATTACTATAAACTAAATACTCATGAAACAAATCAAACGTAAATATTTACAAAATATTGTATTTACACCGAAAGCCATGCGATAAGGGCCACGGTTGGACAGTCAATACGACTCTAAGGATGCCGGCGTCATAGATTACATAAATATAGAGAACTTCAACCATACGCAATTACGCATGCGGCATGACTTGCTCATTTTAGGAGGAAACTGGAAAACTAACGGTGTGGTTTAATATTAAATATATTTATATGTATAGTAAGTAAGTAAGTAAGTAAGTAAAAGCTTTATTCCAAAACACACTGTAAACATTATTAATAATGACAGGGCAATAAAAGAAAACACAAATCATAAAAAGAACTACAAAAACAACTACTACTTAAAAAAACATAAACAAAAATCAAATAATATTATAATATGTGTAAAAATCAAATAATATTATAATGTGTGTGTGTGTATGTAATGATTTAATGTGTTATTTATATAATTAAGATATAATTATATTGAATGTTCCCAGTTCGGTCGTAAAAACGTATTCCTTTTGCGTCTTGCAAATCCAGTCTATAAAAAAGTGGTAGACGGACGTAGCGAGAGAGAATAAGCGCCCACTTATGCGTGTCGATCAGATTAGAAATTCCCACCATCTCCATTTGATTAGACAAAAATAGTTTTGTCTTAAAGTAATCTAGATATTTTTTTTCAAAGATAACTTAAGCTTTAACAATTATGCATAAATTCAATATCATCCGCACCATCTGTATATGTGGCACTCCAGTACTGTGCGGTTTCGAAGAATCTTCCTTTCATATGTCACTCAATTGTGAAATAGCCTATCTGTGCCAGCGTTTGGATGTCATGGATACATTTAAAAAACGTGTCTATTGCCACCTCGAAGGTCCACTACGTACCTGTAGCTCCTCTGGTGTTACACGGGGTCGTGGGCGGTGGAGATCACTTACCACCCGGTGACCCAAACGATTGCCTTGTCCTTCCCATAAAATAAAAAATGAAACCGTTCAATTTTAATAAACTTTTGATAATAATCATGAAGGTTGCATTTTCAGGGATTGCTGAAAATATGGCTTAATGTCTTATAAAATATATTAAGAGGTACAGGGCATACATACAGACAGATGTTTATTAGTTTAGTCGACTGAAGGCGTAGATGTAAAGGAATTATTATTTATTGGAAATATTATTTATTATTGATTAAAGGAATTATTGTTGATTATAGAATATTTACGCCCTCTCATAAAAATGGTCAGTATCAAGTTTCACGGTTACCGGCACTGTATATATCACCATCCAATTACTTAATATCAATAGAGTGTGAAGATCAAAAAGCATGATGTCACCATTTAATTAGGTCAATTAGGGATGTGGGCGTGCCCCTTGTGTCTACACTCTTTAACGGTGGACACCTAAAATACTTTAGATAGCTGACTTCATGAGTTCTAACTTTTATATGATTTTTTTAAATATTTTCAAAATGTTAAGCCAAAAAAGTCAGTGAAATCAAAGACGTCTTCTATGAAAATTGAACTCATAGCGATCACATGTACAATCATATACACAACTCACATATTTATTAACTCTGTTTATTACTTCCGTTGTAATTAAAATTTAAACCAACAAATTACTTTACGGTATAAGAATATCAAGAAATTTGCTAGTCATGAATGTTGTTGTTTTATCAAAAACTACGATAGGATTAAGGATGGAAAGCAGGAAAGCAAAAGCAAATTGCCCACTCATGATTTACATAATATATCCATAATGTACAAGACAGTATTAGTAATGGTTGAAACAAGAGCACTTTAAAAATATATTTTACAAACAATAAAAATTTCAACAAAAAAGAAAACCGCTTTCACATAAAATACAATTAAAAGTAAAATTATTAAAATAACTCTAAAACTACTTGTCAGATCTTAACTAAATTTAAACGTGGCCACATTAGAAGCATATCTTTTATATAAAAATTAACATTATTAGTTCATCGTGTAAAAAGTTTTCCTGTAAAAAATATATAGCTGAATTCAGAACCACCTTTTATTTTTGGATTTGATTAAAACAGGGAAGAAACGTCTATATTATATGTTTAAATATAAATCCTCCCAAAAGTAAACATACACCCAACTCTTACAAACATACACATACACGAAAAATATATAATTGATAATTTATTTTACTAGAAAGCTATACGTTTAGAATTTTATCTTATTTTCCTTTACTTTTAGAAGCAAATTAACGAGACCCAACAAAAATTAGACTAAACATTCCTGAAGCCATGACTATTAGAAATTTTGCAAGTCATGGTTGCTATCTTTTTATCAAAATCTACTGAAACTTACATTCATAGAGTTGATTTTCGCAAATAAATCGCTTACTCATGCTGCTAATGTTTATCTCTTTGTCATAGATTATGATTATTTGTACGTCTTAATTACATACTGATAATTACATTCAGATGTTTGTCTCTGTGAGGACACCTGCTTGTGTATTTAATATAATTAACAAGCTGATCCGCGCATCTTTGTCTGCGTCACAAAAGATGAATATATAATGAATTTTCCCCTTTTTTGCAATATTTTTCATGGATGGATTCTATTAGTAGTTGTATTAGTTAAGTAGCTTTTTAACTCGTTGATAATATAGCCTTATATTGGTGATAGAATTTCTAATATCTGTTCAGTTGTTTTAGTTTTTATTTAATACAAATAAAAAATATTTTCTATTAGTGTAGATGATTTAATATTTTTTTTATATTTTATATATACATAACTATCCATCGACGCCATCATGGCGCCGTGGAACAGCATTTGATTGCAAACGCGATTGTGGGTTCAGTTCCCGCTTGGTGTCTCGGGGTAATGATTATATTTTAATGTCTCGATTCCTAACGAAAAGTAATAAAGGTTTTTTTTTATTTTAGCTTCTCTCTTATTTCTCTGCTTTGCAAAGAGCTCTTGTTTTGTTTAGATACGGCCGGCTTCCAGCTGCCGATGTAAGTTAGGAGCCGGTTTTGATAACATTGTTAATTATTGTAAAAACCTGTCTGAGCCTTTCACGTGCGTTCTCAGTATTTTTCCAAATCTTTATACCACGAATTTTGGCGAAATATATAAATAATTATATATATAATTATTAAAAAGAAATTAAGAAGTGAATTTGTCTATTAGTGATTTTTTTGGTAATAAAAGGTGTCAAGCGTGCAGAAGAACCACCTTAGGGTAAATGGTTACCTTCGACCATGGACTTCTACAACATCAAAGGAATTGTGAATACGTTGCCGACCCAGAGTGTACAGATGAAAGGAGGAAGAGATTATGTAGTGGTCACGGCAGTCCGCCATCGGACTGGTGGGAATAGCGAAAACTTGGCTTACATATCATCTAATCGGAACCCATCTTTAGATATTGGGTGATTTGTCTTTGACGTCATAGTGATGCCTTTCCAATGATATGAATTCTTCAAAATCAACATTATAACTTAACATATAAAATCCTTTTCCGCCATTTATTTAAAAGGTAAAAAAATAAACGAATGATGTTCTCTCTAACTACTCTGCTATACTGAAAAGCTACAAAAACAGATTTGAATCCGCACTCAATACATATAGTAAACACATAACACCTGAGCCACGACGAAGTCTCCTCTCTCCTCACCCTCTTTAGAGTGTAATATTAACTATCACTGAAATACGCGGAGTCATTGCAACTACACGTATAAGATAAATATATAAATTTATGATAAAGTGATAAAATATTTTGATATGCGGTAACGTAATCAGTCGATATGTGAATGACTTGCTTTTAAGTGAGCCCTAAATAAGCGAAAAGTGGAGAGTAGTATACAATTAGATTTCCTTTGTAATTCCAAAAATAGGGATATCGATTACCATATATGTACGTGGGGAAAAGTGGGGAACGGAGTGACGAGAGAAGCTATGTGTGTGTATTTTTTTTGTTTTTTTTTTTAGCTTCACGTTGTATCCCGTATATAGAGGTGTAGGCAGAGGGTCTCAGAGAATCTAGTGTTAACACACTCCATTCTCTTTCAACATTTCCGTTCCCCACTTTCCGCCAAATTGAGGCATTGCGTGTTGAGTGGAGGAACTCAACGCCTTGTTACCAAGAAATGAAAATACTAAATTTTACATTTCCTGGACTGGGAATCGAATCCACAACCTGTCGCGTTTTCAGTCGCACGCTTGCGCCTCTGCGCCACTACAGGCGTTATGTATATACTCGTATATATGTCGTATTCGGGTGGAAAGCGGAGTTTTTCGTTATTAGGATCTCTCTGACTACCCACTAACCCACTGCTATGTGGGATAAAGTGTGAAACTGCATATGTGTATCAGTTTTTTATGAATATCAAACAAGAAGAATTACTAGAAACGCTATCGTGGCGCAGTGAGAGAGCGACTGTAAACACGATCGGTTGTGGGTTCGATCGACACTTGGAAAAAAATAATTTATTTAAATGAATTTAAATGACTACCCCGCTAGGGATAAAGCGTGAAGTTAGGTAGGTGGGTAGGTAGATTTCAATTATTTACCTTTAATTGTTGTGTTTGAGTTTTATCACTCAATATGTGTTATTTTAAGTGGAAAGTAAAGAATATAATGTCTTGTCACTAGATTTCTCTCTGGCTACCATGCTATGCAGAAAAACGATGAAGGTACAAAAAAAAACTAAAATACATATAACTAAACCAAAATCCAGTAACACAATATATCATTATCAATTCACACAAAATCCAAACACAATTTCCAAAAACATTTAATACCAATCTTTAAAAAGTCCCCATAATATTTCCCTTGAATTTACTAATAGCAAATGACGTCATAGCAACATGACAAGTAAGTTTTATAGAGGCATACAAGGAAAATGATTATATTGCCGCAGTGTTTCGTTGTTTCCATCTGAACCGCTCGTCTGTGTTCAAATAAGAGGTAAATATTATAAATATTGTACAAAGATTATTATTATTTTGTTTATATTTATGCTATATGAATATTAATGACTGATTTTTTGGATACAGCGACGGTTGAGTTACCTTTCGCCTTGCCTCAGTAGAAATGCCTTCTAAGCTTTTTTATGTTAATTTAACAAGTTTAAAGTGATTGTATTAGTTAATTTGAATAATAATTTAATTAATTTTCGTTGATGTGCAGTAGTAAAGTGTAGTTAAGCTAGGTTGTGGGTTCAATTACTTTTTGAGGAATATTTGTAATCATTTAGGTATGTGTGGAATGGATATGTTTATAGTGTCAAAATATTATATTAAATTTCAATTCAGTTATAATATTAGAAACCAAATGTATTTATAAAAATTTTCTGCTTATTTCTATTTGTTTTAAAAATGTCTGTGATAGCAATTTCTAGACCATTTTTAAAAGTTTTCAGCTAGATAGAGTGAAAGTTTAAAATTAATCATAACAAAAAATCGCAAAGTAGAAATATGTGTAAATCATGAAGTTCCTCCCTTCTTCGAGAAGGATTCTCTATAACAGAATGATACCAAGGTCTTTAAATTTTATATAGATATAGGTTAAGACTTATCAGTTCCTACAGTATTTAATATATAGATTGATCTTTAGACAAATCAAGATTATGTTTGGAGTGGGACTCAAAATTTGATTCTTATTATTAGGTATCAGATTTGAGGAAATATGTGTATTTTGTATTATCTTATCTGTTACAATTGTTTTATTTCGGATATTTATAGCACAGCATTCCCCCAGTAATGTCAGTTTTGTTAATCTCGTCGTACCTTTAAGATATACAGCAGGTTGGACATTTTCAATATTTTTATTATTTTCATCATAAAATGTATAACAACTGACAGGTTTTCTATTGAAAAATAACATATAATAAAGTGATAAATTATTAATATTTACGTTTTTTGTATTTACAGAATGCCTACCAAAATCGCAATCGTGACCGGCGCCAACAAGGGCCTAGGATTCGGTCTGGTTAAAGGACTTTGCAAACGTTTCGACGGAGTAGTATACCTCACATCACGAGATGTCAAAAGAGGTATGAACGCAGTTGCCGCACTCAACAAAGAAGGCTTAGACCCAAAATACCATCAATTGGACATCACAGACGACAAAAGCATTATAGCTTTCCGTGACTATATAAAAGATAAATATGGTTTTATTGATATTCTTATTAATAATGCGGCCATTGCATATTTGCATGAAGCAACTGAACCATTAATACTTCAAGCAGAACGCACATTAGCTGTCAATTACTTCGCTCATCTTTCCGCGTGTGAGATTTTGTTTCCATTGTTACGTACTGGTGCTAGAGTGGTCAACATGTCGACTCGTGACGCTCACCTAAGTCGCATTCCCAGTGAAGAACTTAAAAGACGGCTTCAGGACCCGAAGTTAACGATCCCTGAGCTCTCAGAAATGATGAACCAGTTCATTGAAGCTGTCAGAGCTGGAACCAATGGACCTTATTGGGGAAATTCTACGTACACGATTGCGAAAGTTGGTGTAACTGCTTTGACGAAAATACAGCAAAGGATGCTTAATGACCGAGGTAAGTGATATTTTTCTGCTTTATTATATAGGCTAACATTTCTTATTATGGTATACCAATATATGGTGTATAAGAGGTCTTACTAATGATTCTTCCTTAACTTCTGTTAACTTTGGTGATATTGATAATTAGAGTTAAACAAATCATGTTCTCGTAGTGGGAGAGTGTCCAGCTGTAAATGCATTTAGGATGTTGGTTAAGTTTGCAATACACCTCTCTGGTAACATAAAATATGGTTCAAAGTTCCACCACTCAACAAGTTTTATTACAAATTCGGGCTGATAGGTTGTCTCTGTTCTGTTTACCTAATTATATGGCAAAAGGACGTAGCAGCAGTTAAAAAGTCTAGTTTCTAGAAAAAATTTAAAGTAATATAGCTTAAGATCAATATAATGTATAGATTAAAGATTACTATATTTTATAAAGATGTCTAATTTGTCCACAATACTTTTTTAGTCAGTGTTGGGATTTATAGAGATTAATGACAGTTAAAACGTGAACTTAAACATAAGTTCCAATGTTCGTATATAACTGTCAAAATTAAAAAAATACAGAACTACGTTATTTCAACTATTGTATATTCTCGGGGCAATCACACTACAAGCACACCTTATGACTATAATTCGGTGTTTGTGGGTTCGAGCCCCGGTCGGGGTAATAATAACATTTAAAATGATTCCTTAAATTAAAATCTTATATCATAAGATCTTTAGTTTTCGCGTTTTTTAAAGATTTCAAATACACTGTAAAGTGTTTCAAAGGTCAAACTAAAATATTTTTATTTTTTTTTATTTTCAGATATAAAAGTGAACGCAGTACATCCTGGCTTCGTAGACACCGACATGACAGCTCACAGAGGTCCAATGACTATCGAAGATGGAATTGAAGCCCCACTTTACTTAGCATTAGACGCCCCAGACTCGATTAGAGGGGAATTCGTATGGTACAATAAGGAAGTTATAAACTGGGATGGGGAGAGACCTGCAGAAAATTATTAGGATTGAATTTTAAAAATTCATATCAGGGGCCTAGTAACAAAGACAGGAATGTATCACATTTCTTAAAATTCTAAGTTAGCCGACAGCTTAGGATTAAAACTATATCGAAATAATACTTAACGAAATATATTATCATTAAAAAAATATAGTATTCTTGCGTTGTTTAGCTTTTTGTAAATTGCATTAGTTACCTTACCTTTGTTACCTTTGTTATTACACCTCTGATATAAAAATTTAAGTATAGTACACTTTTTATATAAGAAAATCGTTTTTTTTTTTAAAGGTGTTAAATTTTGTATGTAGCGGGATCCGAATCGGCCTCTTGGAAACGTATGGCTTTAGGGCATGAAAACTTGCGACAAAGTATTCGTATCGTTATCGAAAGAATAATGTTATTTATATTTTAAAACAATATATATGTATTTACACATAAGAAATATCGTCAAAACACAAGTCAATGTAAAACTATGTATTTTTAGACATTTTAATGAGGCTGATATATTTCTAACTACTTTACAATTACATACGTACATACTTTACAAATGTTGATTATAATTCCGTACTACACGTTAGTATGTTGATAAATCGAAAATTTATGTTTCTCAAGGCAGGCATTTTAGGCTTAAGTTTATTTGTAAATAATCAATATTAAAATACTTTTTACTTAAAAGTTAAATTTTTGACAAGCATGTCATATTTAAAAAAAAAATGTTAATGCAAGTCGATTTATCAATCTATTCACGCCTGATATGGTTATATAGTAAGATGTATTGTGAATTGCATTTTTTTAAGATAATTACGAGATTAATAAAATCAAAAATCAAAATTAATATTCTTTATTCAAATTAAATAACAAAAATTTTTTCTACGAAAATCTAATATTTTTGTTTCATTTATATCTTAACACAAAATCTCTTGCCACCGACAAGATTACATATCTAACTCATGAGAACACAACAGTGTTATCAATCTACAGGGTAAAAAACAATTTGCAGGAATAAAAGCAAAAAAAAAATCATTTAAAAATTTTGGTATCTTTTTTTGAAAATGTTTTTTTTTATGTAAAGCAAAATTATTAAATATATATATACTTTTTGTTGATCGAACGTTTCGTAACCTTTATTTTTTCATTGAATATAATAGATAAAAAATCAGAAGGTCAAGGTCAGTTAACAATAACTATTTCTACCTGTTATCAATTACCATAGATAAGATATCAATTGTTATCAAGCCATGGGTTAAGTAATTTTTTAGGGAAAACAACAAAATCCATCGTGTATCTTATAATCAAGTCTCAAATAGAGGGCAATGCCTCATTTTGGCGGAAAGTGGGGAACAGAATTGTTATGAGAGAACGGAGTGTCTTAACACTCGGTTCTCAGGTTCCCTCTGCCTACCCTGCTATATGCGGGATACAGCGTGAAGTTATAAAAAAATATATATATGTAACGTTATATGGAGGATAACATTAACTTGCATGAAGAGAATACAAAAAATCAACTTGCCTTGCTATTTTTGAAAGTTTACGATTTTATAAAATTTCATTAGGTTTTTTGTAACAGGTAAATACGAGTATGTGCGAGTATGTAATATTTTAATACTAGGATTAATTTATTATAGACTAGAAAAATGTTGTACCCCTTTTTACGAAAATTACGCGCATGGAGGAGCATGAAATTTGGCATACTTATAGGTCATATAGAGAAGGAGGGCAGAATGTTATTTTTTTATATAAAGTTACATATACATACATTGCTAAAGACAACGCGTTGTTAAACGCATCAACGGGGATGCTAGCAAAATCATCGTAGCGTTACCGTAGTGTGACAACGTGTGACTGTGAAAGCTATGGAGTTCAATTGCTATTCGGAGATATTATAATTATAATTTTTTTTTAACTTCACGCTATATCCCGCATGTAGCGGGGTAGGCAGAGGGAACCAGAGAACCTAGTGTTAACACACTCCATTCTCTTTCAACAATTCTGTTCCCCACTTTCTGCCGAATTGAGGCATTGCATGTTGAGTGGCGGAACTTAACGCCGCGCTTTGCCTTCTTACCAAACCCAAGAATGAAAATACTAAATTTTACATTTCCTGGAGTGGGAATCGAACCCACAACCTGTCGCGTTTACAGTCGCACGCTTCTGCCTCTGCGCCACGATAGACGCTTATATTATAATTATTTTCATTTCCCCGGTAGGACAAGACGCGGCGCTGAATTCCATCACTCTATCGAGGTGTTTCTCGATTTTGAGCGTCCAAGTCCACAGTCTGGCTCGCGACCACTATCATGTCAAAGACGAACCGCAAAATATCTAATGATGTGTTCCGGTTCGATGAAGAAAAATCTTACTATGCGGGAAAAAGTATGAAGCTAAAGACTATATATTTAAACCGAAAGATCGTGTTCTGAGAAAGCTATGTGACTAATGTTTATATACGAATTAATATATACCTAACATACGAGTACATATCATGTCTAAAACAACTTTACTCGCAGTAAGCCGTAAACGCTTGTTCGCGTCGGACCACTGCTATTCATATTGAAAGTATTTCTAAATATTTGACTTACTATTTCAAGTGAGTATATGGATATGGTTTTTGATTTTTAATCTGTTACGTTACTTTTTGTTATATTAAATTACATCCAGAGATATATTTTTTTTTTATTAATGTGTGTGAAAGCTCATATTGTTAAGTATTTAATTCTTAAAACTCTAAGTGAGGCTAAAATTAAAGTTATCAAAATGACGCTAAAACGTTTCATAATATTTGTTAATAGTTAAATTTATACCATAAAGGTCACATGACATAAAATATTGTGAAATATTACGAAAATTTATTTAGCAAAGTCATGGTGTCCTAACGTCTGTCGTGGCGCAGAGGTACAAGCTTGCGACTGTAGACGCGACAGGTTGTATGTTCGATTCCCACTCCAGGAAATGGATTTTTTATTTTCTGGTACAAGGCGTTGAGTTCCGCTACTCACGGAACGGAGTGTCTTATCACTAGATTCCCTCTGCCTTCTCTGCTATATGCGGGATACAGCGTGAAGCTATTTATGTATGTATGGTGTTCCTTTTACCAGTACAGGTATAATAAAACTTTACCATGATTCACTGAGTGACTGACAGACGCTCAGCCGGAACTACTGGGCGTGACTTGAAATTTGGCGTGTGACCTTGAGGAGTGTAGTATTTGTTTATCTATATATAATAATATAAAACGCATGCGTTACAGAGTGACTGACAGACAATGTATGAAAAATCCTGGCTATAGAAATCTGAAATTTAGCATATAGGCCCCTTAGGGTGTGTAGGGAAGCTCTTAAACACTTTCTTGAAATCCCTACGAAAATGAGATTATAGGTTCTATAATTGTAAATAAAGTCACATGGTACAGCTAGTAATATGTAAACAGTAAAATTAATGTATACTTATTAAGAACTCCAACTCCTAAATATTATTATGTTTAATTGGATATTCCTTTCCCTTAGTCCTATATTTTATATTGTTTATTTTTGACATTTGACATTTGACAATTTTCAATTTGACATTTTTATTTAATAATTTAATTTTTAATTTGATAAACTATAATTCTACATTGTATTCTATGTGTTGTAATCTAACTTCTATATTATTTTGTTTTGTTTCTGTTTTTCATTTTGTGTTTATTTTAAATTATTATTATAGATGCATGCTGTATCCACCTTAATAGATGATGCATTTAGCTTTAAGTTTTAATCTGTATTTTTTTCTATTTTGTTATATATGTATTGTAATCATTACAAAAAAATAATAAAAAAAAAAGAACTCCAGGAAATGTTAGTATTTTCATTTCCTGGGTTTGTTAATAAGGCAAAGCGCGGCGTTGAGTTCCGCCACTCAGCACGCAATGCCTTAATTCAGCGGAAAGTGGGGAACAAAATTGTTGTAAGAGAACGGAGTGTCTTAACACTAGGTTCTCAGGTTCCCTCTGTCTACCCTGCTATAGTGCGGGTTTCAGCGTGAAGTTAAAAAAAAAAAACATATTAAGAATAGTAATCAGTGGCGAGGGGTAAAAGTTTTAGGCTTTTAAGCAAGCCGGTAAATTAAGGGAAGCCGATGTATATTTAGGGAAGCGGGTAATTTTTAGGGAAGCCGATATATTTAGGGAAACCGGTTAGTAATTACACTATCGAATTTCGGCGATGACCTTGTTTTTTAGGTCTATAAGATGTCGGAGCTTGTTTTTTTACAATGTTATGCCCAATATTTTCCTGGCGAGTGACCTTTTTTGACTTGAGCTCCATATTTTTCTGGGAAGCTTTTTTTTTAGTTCTCAATCTTGTACTTTTAAAAGTTAGGAAAGTCGGTGGGAATCGAGTTGTATGGACGCCTTGCTACTGATAGCCATTATGTTTAAATGTACTTACTCTTGGATTTAAAGAATATTAATAATTTATTGGTTAAATAACGGATTTGAAATCTCAACTTATCATATGATAATCTTTTATCATTGTCACAACTAAACAACGATTTATCACATATCAAATAACATTGATTAAATAGATATATACGAGTATACAGACACAGTCTAAAAGAAACAGAAGCAATGAGTACCAATGTGGCTGTAGTGACTGGTTCCAACCAGGGCCTAGGACTTGGCATAATAAAAACCCTCTGCAAGCGATTTGACGGTATTGTGTACCTCACGTCGTTATTTGAAGACCAAGGAGAAGACGCCATTGCTGATCTGGCAAAAGAAGGATTCCACCCAAAATATCATCAATTAGACATTTCTAGTGGAGAAAGTATCATAAAATTCCGTGATCACATAAAAGAAAATCATGGACATATAGATATATTAATAAATAATGCAGCTATATCATTTAAACGTGTCGACCCAACGCCACTGATAGTACAAGCTGAGGAAACTTTACGTGTTAATTACTTTTCGACGCTTCAAAATTGTGAGCTTCTATTCCCTCTGCTTCGAGATGGCGCTCGTGTGGTCAACGTTGCGAGTGACTTTGGCCATCTCTCTTACATTCCCAGTGAGGAAGTAAGGAGAAAATTAGTAGATCCTAATTTAAGTATACCTAAGCTTTCAAGTTTAATGCAAGAATTTATAGACAGAGTCAAAGAAGGTACTAATGAAGAATGGGGGAATTCCCCGTACGTTATTTCTAAGGCTGGAGTCATTGCTATGACTAGAGTACATCAGAGAGAGCTCAAGGATAGAGGTGAGTACTTAGAAGATTTTTTTTTTACTTCACGCTGTATCCCGCATAGCAGGGTAGGCAGAGGGAACCAGAGAACCTAGTGTTAAGACACTCCATTCTCTTTCAACA
>JAKGSA010000644.1:138892-173633 GCA_033558755.1 Philaethria dido
AAAGATCAGGGACACTTAAATTAGGATCCTGTAACTGGCTCCTTATAACCGCACTAGGAATATACGAAAGATGAGCACGATCACTAGCTACGTTCACGATTCGAGAGCCATTCGGTAGTAAAGGGAGGAGTATCTCACAAACTAAGAGCGTAGAAAAATAGTTAATATGAAGAGTCTTCTCAGCTTGAATAGCAGGAGATTCGGGGGCGTCTAGTTTGAAAGCTATTCCAGCATTATTTATCAATATATCTATATGTCCATGATTGTCTTTTATATGATCACGGAATTTTATGATACTTTCTTGATCGGAAATATCTAATTGATGATATTTTGGGTGTAGTCCTTCTTTTGCCAGACCAGCAATGGCTTCTGCTCCTTGATCTTCATATAGCGACGTGAGGTATACGATACCGTAAAATCGCTTACAGAGGGCTCGTATTATACCGAGTCCTAGTCCCTGATTAGAGCCAGTCACTACAGCCACTTTGGTACTCATTGTTCCTAGTTTTTGATTTAGGATTCTATACGCTAGCTCTTATATAGCTTTAAATGTTAATCAACTAACACAATTTGTGATAAAAACCATATTCTAGTATTATATATGATAACAGATCTTAATTACAAAACATTACTTAATAATCATCTTCTAAGCTCTTTACTTATTTACTAACATGACATAGAATTAATGACTGCATTAAATTATGAATGAGGTAAATGATAAGGTTTGATTTTTTTTTTAATCACAAAAAAATTGCTTGTCACGCTTGCCTTATCAACACTACAAAGGTGTATTTGTTTGCAATTGACAAAAATAAGAAGTTGCAACTTGTAAATCGGCGCTTCGGGAGATATTTTTATCGAAATTGGGCGAATCTGGCGTCTGCTATCACGATTGACTTTAGGAGAAGGCCTAAAGACGTCGGCAGTATGCTGTGGGGGCTGTGTAAGGGCCTTTCAACGGATACTAGGTCGGGGATGGGCACTGTATGTTTTTAGCGGCTGGCATACATCTTGTACGTACGTTAAGTAAGCTTTTTAACCTATTCACGCCTATTCTGGCCAGATGAAATACGTATAGTTCAGTCACGTAAGCAGAAAGAATGGACCAGTCTTGGAATGAGACTCTAAAAATCTCGTGTCTACACCATAAGATATTAACTATCAAAGTAAAAAAAATAGGTTTTCGCGATTAACTCTTTCTTTAGCTTCAATGATGTTAACATAAAAATTGTTGAGCATTAAAAGTTGGAAAGCAGTGAACGGAGAATCTTAACACTAGGCTCTCTGTAACCACCTTTTATGGCTGCCTGGGGTTAAGTGTCCAGCTGGTTTTACAAAATGAATTTGACCTACAAGTTACTACTTTATAACGCAATAATAATAACTAGTGTCCCCGTTGACGCGTTAATAACGCGTTGACTTTAGCATTGTATATGCCACTTTATATAAGCTTACATGTCAAACCATGATAGTGTGTGTTACCTTTATTTTGTTAATTTAATATATTTTTTATGCATTATTTTAAAAAAATATTAGCATTCTGCACTCCTTCTCTATACAAACTATAAATGTGTCAAGTTTCATGTTCCTCCGTCCGCATTATTTCCGTAAAAAGGGATACAAAGTTTTTGCTTCACGTATTTATATATAGATACGTACAAGAAAACATGCATATGTTAAATACTTTTTCGACAAATTGTATTATATTTGTTTATTACGATTTCGCCGAAGTAATCTGGCCTCTATTGTCAAGCTTCAGTAAAAGTCGGAACAATATTCAGTGGGAAATCAGGTTTTAAAATGAAAGAGATAATAAAAACATATTTTTATTTTAGACTTAATTAATATAAACACCTATAAAATCGCTTTTTTCTCATTATTTAGTAGAACTAGCAGGGAATTCCCCGTCCCAATTAATAACTTCTTTGTTCCACCACACGAAAGTACCGCGAAGAGAATCTGGCGCGTCTAAAGCGACGAACAAAGGTGCATCTTCTCCTTCATCTGGAGTCATAGTGCCTTTGTGGGAAGACATGTCCGTCTTTAAATATCCAGGATGAACGGCATTTACTTTTATATCTAGAAAAAAACAATTGATTTTTTAATTAAAACTATTTTAATTTAATTTTTTTCATAGTAATGCTATTCATACAGTATCAAATAAAAAAGTAAATTACTTTTAATTTCAATTTTTATATTATGAATTATTATATTTCTTTGGTGTAATATCTCGACAAAACAAGATTGTACCTGAATTTTACATAGCAGCCATGGTATAAAATTGTTTTTAATTTAAAAGCAATCATATGGTTTCGACTGTCAAATCCCAATTCACGAATTATATTGAACGATTTCTACGTTTCAAGATTTGTTTTTTTCAAAGTATCAACTAACGAACCACTTACCTCTACTTTCAAGCTGTCTCTGTAATATCTTAGATAAAGCAACCACGGCAGCTTTGGACACAACGTAGGAAGAACTACCCCACTCATGAGCATTAGTTCCACTTTTAACCCCCTCCAAAAACTGAGTCATCAAACTTGAAAGACCAGGTATACTCAAATTAGGATCCTGCAACTGCCTTCTTACATTTTCGCTAGGAATGTACGAAAGATGGGCAAGATCACTAGCTATGTTCACAACTCGAGCACCGTTCGCAAGTAAAGGGAGGAGTATCTCACAATTTAGGAGTGTCGAAAAATAGTTAATATGAAGAGTCTTCTCAGCTTGAACGACAGGAGATTCTGGGGCATCCACATTGAAGGCTATTCCAGCATTATTTATCAATATATCTATATGTCCATGATTTTCTTTTATGTGGTCACGGAATTTTATTATACTTTCTCGATCGGAAATGTCCAATTGATGATATTTTGGGTGTATCCCTTCTTTTGCTAGAGCGGCGATGGCGTCTGCTCCTTGGTCTTCAAATAGCGACGTGAGGTATACAATACCGTCAAATCGCTTATAGAGGGCTTTTATTATACTGAGTCCTAGTCCCTGGTTAGAGCCAGTCACTACTGCCACCTTGGAACTCATTTTAGTGTTCTGGCTTTTCATTTAGACCTACCTACTTGACTGGTTTTTGGCCATACCTTATATACCTTCAAAGGTTAATCAACTAATGTTATTTGATAAACAAAACAAAATGTACTAGTATTAAATGATAAGTGATAAGAGATCTAGATTAGAAAATGAAATAATCATCTTCTAGGCTCTTTCCTTATTTACCGTCATGACGTGGAATGAAATTAATGACTCCATTAAATTATGAATGAGGTAAATAAAAAAAATATTATTTTATCTAAGTTTATTATGTGTAACCCGTGACTTTGTTTGCGTAAGCTATTAAACCTAAAAGCCTGATTTTCTATCTTAGTGCTTCTCTACATTCCCCAAGGGACCTACATGCCAATTTTTAGACTTCTATGGCCACAGTCGTTTCGATTTTACATTGTCTGTCAGTCAAATCAATAATGCAAGCATTTTATATATATAGATTACAAAAGAATCTGCTTGTCATGCTGGCCTTATCGACATCCTGGAAATGTAATTGGTATATATTTGACAAGAATAAGAATATTTAAATTTATAACAGTGGTGTCAAATCAAGCTTTATTTCGTCTAGCAGGGTAGTGACAGAAAACTTACTGTTCCGATACTTTGTTCGAATTCGAGACATTGCGTGTTGAGTGGCGGAATTTGACTCCGCGGTTTGTTTTACCAGAATGAAGACATGAATAATTCTAAAATGATATTTTCAGGAATGAGAATTGATTTCACAACCATTTAGTTTACAACAGCACTGAGCAGCAATGGAGCAAAAAATCATAATAAAAAGAAATAGCAAAAAATCGTACAATTCTTAACCAAATATTAACTACAAATAGTTAACGTGTGAAATACTTTAATAAGCTTAAGAAAATCTCAAACATATAATTGATAACTTTTACTATTATGGAGACGAAATTAAAAAAAAGCCATAAAATCTAGATAGAATTTATTAATAAGGCACTTACTTAGGTTATTATATTTTTTTTTTATTTAAAAATATCAAATAACTAAATAAAGTTAAATATATTTTTACAATCAACTTATCTAATGGACGGTAGTACATAATTGACAGGAAAAAACAATATATAATAATAAAATATAGTACCTATTTTTTTAGCTTCACGCTGTATCCCGCATACAGCAGGGTAGGCAAAGAGAACCTGAGAACCTAGTGTTAAGACACTCCGTTCCCCACTTTCCGCTGAATTGAGGCATTGCTTGCTGAGTGGCGGAACACAACGCCGCGCTTTGCTTTGTTACCAAACCCAGGCAATGAAAATACTAAACTTTTTACATTTTCTGGAGTGGGAATCGAACCCACAAGCGTTTACAGGCATTAACTGACACTATATTATATAACAATAAACTGAACTAAGTACATAATTAAATACAAAAATAGTACTTATTAACAAACACATCCGCACCCAGAGACATTAATTAGTAAATTGGCATTACAATACAATCAAGACCTTTTAAGTTTCAAAAAAAAAATGATATTTAAAAAATACTGTAATATAAGAATTTTCTTTATAATCTTATATTAATCGTTTATTCTTTTTTTAGCTTTACGCTTTATACTGCATGGGAATCAAACCCACAACCAATCGCGTTTAGTCAGACGAAGTCATTTTTAATTCAATATAAATATATTTAAGTAAATATATAAGTATACAGGATATACCTGTATAATTATACAGGAAGACATTAGAATAACCAGAGTAAATCTTACAAAAATACTCATATCATCACTATTATATTAATAAAGTTACAATTAATTATGTAAATTCTTAAAAAACTTGTGTTTATTGCAAAATTAAAAATAAAGTTGATTAGTATATATTTTTTATATGCTTCACACTTTAATACCGCATTATAGAGAACCTAGTGTTAAGACACTCCGTTCTCCGTTTACTGCCCGAATTTCGTGTTGTGTAGCATTACTCCACATTGATGGAATTAATTTAAATATGATCATTCCCTCGAATTGGAATTGAACCAACAACCATTAGGTTTACAGTCAGACTCTGTCCCACTGCTGTTCGGAACATAATCACATTATAACCTCAAAACATTATCTTTATTTCAATAAGTCATTAACTATTCCACAATATACAAATAAACATATTGTATTACGTAACTTAACGCTGTATTTAAATTAGAGGACCACAACCCACAATCAACGCTCAGCATTCAACAAATAAGGTATAACATCATCAATACTGACATCACCCACGAAGCCTACAAAGAACACGTCCTCTATGAAGGCCGCGGGGAATCCCCGCAGTGGTGCCAACTGTAGCAGCAACGCGGCCACACGCTCACTGGCGGGGGTTCCCAGGGAGCGGAGCACTCGGGATTGGTACTCTTGGAGCTTGCGGGTTAGGAATTCTGGTGCACCATCTGAAAAAAACAGTAAAGTTTTTAAATTGTATGCTGAAAATAAAAATATAATACAAATACTTGGTAAAAAGTGTCAATTTTTTTATGAGGAAAAAACATATCATATGAGAACCTAGAAGGTGAGATAGTAGAGGCTTTCAAGACGAGATTGCATTGTATAACTTTTGCTATAATCAATGTGAACGAATGTACTCACTTTCACATTAAAATTAAATATAAGTAACTCCACTAAAATACTCCACACTATGAGCTCTTTGATTTTCGTGATTATTACACATATGAAATGAAACTATTTTAACCAGATTAATCGCGTATATTTTAGTATTCGGAATAGGTATCCCTACACTACTTACAAAACCCACACCCCACTGCTACAGCTGCTACTGCTAATAATAATTTGATGTGATTCTTAACATACGCCACTACATAAAAACACCTCCTACACACTATTAATACCCTAGTACACTTTACCGTACATACCAGGCAAGCACGCACAAGGACGTTCTTTTAACACCCTAGTATATCACCAAGACATGTATGTATATACCAGGCGAGAACAAACACATACTTTTCTTAACATCCCTACACTACCCACCCACAAAGCACCTCCTACACTTCACTGCTACCCTAGTACTCCTCTCGGATATATGTAGCTGCTCCATGTGCGCTAGGAACTGATGCAGTCTGCGTAGAGTTGACGACACTTCCGCCACACGCTCGTCCGAGTAGTGTCTCATTTCTCTTTGTTAAGTCTCTCTTACACCTCTTGCACTCCACTAATACCCTAGTACTTCAGCAAGACATGTACCAGACGAGACATATTCTCTTCCTTCTGAACATCTATTCTTAACATATTCTAAGCACGTCCTATTTTGAACCTTCCTCACTATCCACAAAACACCTATACACTACTAATACCCTAGTACTTCACCAACAAACGTACCAGGCGAGAACAAACACATACTCTTCTTAACATCCCTACATTACCTACCCACAAAACATCTCCTACACCTCACTGCTACCCTAGTACTCCTCCACTCAAGGACTAGGCTACCACAATCACATCCATTACCTAACTTCTCGCACTCTCCACAAAACACCTCCCCCACCCCACTGCCACACACACGTACCAGGCGAGAACAAGCACAGAGCACGTAGATGGGCGTGCTCCCTCTCGGATATGTGTAGCTGCTCCATATGCGCTAGGAACTGATGCAGTCTGCGTAGAGTTGACGACACTTCCGCCACACGCTCGTCCGAGTAGTCCGATATTGTTATCTGTGGGTACAAATAGGTAGTGATTAGTCACTACGTTGTTTGGTGTAATGTTAGTGCTACAAGTAGTGGAAAAAATGTACCCCTCTCCCCCTTTTTAAGTAAAATTGGAAGCAAAACTTAAATTGACACCAGATCATGGTATATGAATTATTATAATACAGAATATTGACTAAAACTTCTGTTTAAAAAAAAATTGAGATAGAATATTCATTTTATATGTCCACCTCATATTATTATAACAGTTTATAGCGTAATATGCACGCTTTAAACTGTTACATTACGTAGTATATATATATATATTAATTTTTTTTATTGTAATTATTAAAATGTTGCCAGATAAAAAAATGATCTTGACAAAAAGAAAAATAATTTGAAAACGTAATAGAAGAATTATTAAATTACTCTTAAGCGTTTAATAAAAAAAACACTCAAATGAACCTAAAATTATAAAACCAATTAATATTATAAAACCAAGGAAAAAATTACTTCAGGATGTCCAACATCAGGTGTAGGTTCAGGCTGGTGTCTCGTTTCAGCTCTTTCCCTTAATTCCGATTGTAGGTGGTTAGATAGCATCGGTAGGAGAGTAGAGAGTCCTAACGCTTGGGACCAGCGGGAGAGACCTAACACGAAGAGCTCAGGCCAGCATTTGCGGAGAAGTGTCACTTGGATCTCAAATCTGTGTGAAAAAATTTTGTTTGTTTACATTTAGGTAAAGGGGTGCCGTTTGTAATGATTATTTTTGTTTGCTTTTAAATTAAAATGTTTATTGTGTATCAAAATATAATAATTCTTCTTTTCATCTATTATTTACTAGCTTAAACGCCAAGCATTATTAAATTAAATAAAAAATGTCATATCTCTGTCACACTTAGACACCCAACATACATGCGACGAAATGTACATACACCAGTCGGTGTATCCCCATCTCACTCAAACTAACACACAGATTATATTTTCCTCTCACTCATAGTTTCACGGTGATAAAAAACACCACTTAGGCAGCACGGCTGCAAGTAGCTTTATCTTTATCACATTTTCACACACAATATATCTCACTCATCACGGCACATGGTTCGCGGAAGGAAGGCTATATTATCCATCTCACTCACACCTATACACAACATATCTCTATTTCAGAAACAACGGCGCGTAAACGACTATACATCCACCTCCCTCGCACCCACGTACTTCTATCTCACTCTCACCCACACTCGCTCACATAACCCCGTCTCACTCATACCGGCGTGACGGCGAGCGAGCGCGCTATCTATGTATCTCCATCTCACTCACGTGTGCGCGGCGACGACGGGCAGGCTGAGCGTCCACCGCGCGACAGCAGCCAGCAGCCTCGCGGCGGCCTCGCAGGCGGCGTGCAGGCGGAGGGGGGGCGGCGCGCAGCCCGCGGGGAGCGAGAGGGGGAGTTGGAGGCTCTCTGCTGTTAGTATGCAGGCCTCGTTATCTGTTGGGAGGGAATTGAAAATATGTGTAAATATATATGACTGTTATTGTATATAATTAATATTTAGTTCATTTAGTCGCTCTGGTAAGGAGGCAAAGCGTGGCGTTGAGTTCCGCCTCGCAGCAATCCGGCGGAAAGTGGGGACCGAAAATCGTAAGAAAACAAAGTGTTTAACACTAGTTTGGTCTGGTTCCCTCTGCCTATTCTGTTGATAACAAGATACAGAGTGATGCTAAAAAATAAGACTGTTTGCAAATTATAATTAAATTTTATCATAAATATTATTGGAAAAGAAACCAAAAATAAACATATTGCTTTCATTTTCGGAAGATATGTGTAAATAAGTAAGATACCCTATTATTATACGAATTTTTTTTATAAACAATATTACCATCATTCTGTGGAGTTTCAGCTGCGTGTAAAGCACCTAAAGGTACTTCTGGAGGCGTCGCGCCATACGCTGATTGTAGGTATTCATTTATTGCACCTGGTAACAAAAAATAAAATAAGTTCTTCATAATACAAAAACACTTTCAGAAAATGTTTATTTTTGTTTTCAAAGTGTGGGATTGACACTTTAAAATACCAAAAAATATCTGCATACAAAATATATATTTAAGATAATAGAATATTATTATAAAACTGCAATTGATTTTTTTTAAATTGCCCGATTTATAGATTTTTTTATACACCAATTGACGTTTATGTTACTATAAATACCAATACATCCATACTTTGGGAAGAATGGGAAAGGGACATCTCTGCTTCTTCGTTTTACTTAACACGACAACACAACCATCTATTATATTTTACCTCCATTAAAAGTAATTTTTTCTTTAGATTTAATACCCAAAACACAACATATTTTAAATGGAAAACAAATAAATAAATTTAATTTATATTCATTATACTTATGTTTTTATACTTTTAATTACATAAAAAAATATAATAATTTTTACATACCAAATTGCCCCATTTTGAACAAGTTCTTAGCGAGTTGCGTCTGTAGCATGAGTTGTTGCCGTCTCGCTCCCTCCACGTCGCCGGGAGTCCCCGCGCCCAAGTATGGGGATACTGTTATATTAAATAAAAATAATATTATATCATAAGTGGGGAACGGAGTGTTTTAACACTAGGTTCTCAGGTTACCTCTGCCTACCCTGCTATATGCGGGTTACAGCGTGAAGCTAAGAAAACAATTTTTTTTGAACTCTACAAATTTTCAGTAATTTTTTTTCCTTCTATGATTTCAATTGAAAACATACTTTTGTTTTTTTTACTTAAGTGATGTAAGTAAGTACTAAAAAGAGTATATGGAATTCAAATAAAGCACAAATAAAATTTAAAAAAATATATATACTCATATAACAGCAGAATCAATAACAAAACACTATTCATATAACGAAATGTACTTTTATTTTTGAGAAATATATTAGACTTATTATTTTTTTAGTTTAAAATGATTCATATGAGAAATACCTGGATTCCCTTTATTAAATGCAACAGCAGCAGCTAGAGCGAAGTTCAAAGCGGGGGCAGCTGGAGATACCGCACCGAATGCATCATTTGGTTCTTCTTTTGGATTTATCTGTGAAAATACATAAATAAAATAATGGTTATAATATCTTGGTTTATTATATTCTCCTTCTTTTCTATGAGAAACATACAACTTATTACGAAACATATATAACACATTTCCTGACATAAAAGGGGGCTTGTCTCCTTTGTAACATTTGAATACAAATAAACGAAAAATACATTGTGTATGCGTATATAATAATTGAACAGTCAAATTGGAAATAAAAAAAATACTATATGCATAATTTAAAAATAATAAAAGTGATAACTCTATATAAATGAAATTCAAAAATCTCATAATTATAAAAGTACATAAAAAGTAATAACGTTGAAGGTAACGACTTCAAATAATATGAAGAAAACATACATACACTTCTAAATAATACTTTCCCTGGTATTCAAAAAAGTGCAGTAATTTTCGTTGGTTAGTTAGTAACTTAGTCCACCAACAAATACACTAAAATTATAATAAATAAAAAAATACAGTTACGATCTTGTATATGTTTAGACACACTATGGTTGTGACTTCGATTCCAACCAGGCTGAATTTAAATCATATTCATTTCCTCACTCTGGTAACATAAAATGTGGCGTTCAGTTCCGCCCTTCCACACGTCACATTCCAAAAATGCAATAACTATAAAATGGAATAACTTAACACTAAATTCTCTTTACCTATCCATGTACAATTATATACAGAATGTCATATAAAGCTATAATCGAAAAACAACATACTTGAGCGTTTTGCGCTTGACCAGCCAACCCCAACAGCTTAGAATAAGCGGCCTGTCGCTCGTGAGCGTCCCTCGCTTCGCCCTTCACCTTGTCCACTATGGGCTTCCTCTCGTGTTGAACCGCTGTCCATAGAGAGCAAGAATTACTGTTCGGCGAATGTTTTTTTCATACTAATGTGAATGTAAGTTTGTTTGTTACGCTTTCATGCCAAAACTACTCAACCGATTATGATGAAACTTTCTACACATATTTTTCAAGGTGTAAAAAAGGACTAAGGATTCGATTACCACTCCGAGAAATTTTGATTATTTCTATTTCTTGATATGGCAAACTAAAGCACCACCTTGATTTAAACCACTCTCTCACTTAGACGTCCTCATGTCACGAATTCAAACAAAAAGTGGAGACCGAAGTGTCTCAACACTACGTCCACTATACCTATTTTACGTGAATCTCAAAAAAAAAAACAACTTTTTCCAATGTCAGTACAGATACTCACAGTCGCTTCTCATGCCGCAAGCCAAACACTTCTGCAGTCGACAGTACTGACACCTGTTGCGGTGATGTTTTGTTACCTCACAGTTCATGCTGCCTCGACATTGATAACCTAACTTCTTCCTTATTGATCTTTTGAAGAAACCTTTGCAGCCTGAAAGTAAGGAAAGGGTATAAACAACTTTAAAAAAACAGCTTCACTATATTTTTTTTTATGATTGATAGGCTTACGTTTGACCGCATCAAAGAACTTTGACCTTTTTTGGATTTTGCCTAGAAAGAACCTATTGACTCTTGATTTGAAGTCCCCCAAATTGTATGACTTGGGAAAAGTAGTAGCCGGCAATGAGTTCCATAGTTTCGCTGTGCGAATAAAGAATGTAGACTCAAATCCTCAAACCGCTTTTACTATGGCGTGTATTATCTATATAAAAATACGTGAAGCAAAAACTTTGGACATCTCTTTACGAAAAATACGCGGACGGAGGAGCATGAAATTTGGCACACTTATAGTTTATATAGAGAAGGATACTAACATTTTTTTATAATAATACATAAAAAGTATATTAAATTAACGAAATAAATGTTACACACACTAACATGGTTTGACATCCATGTTTATATAGTGACATATACATTCATAAAGAGAACGCGTTGTTAACGCTTCAACGGGGACACTAGTGTTTAGATAATAACTTAAAGTATATTCATTTCTTGAGCTTGGTAGCAAATCACAAAGTAAAACAAGTAAATTTTTTGACTTAGTCATTTATCCAAATGTAAGTTTAGAAATCGTAATGTTTATTGATATTTAAGTAATTGTACTTGGAAGTCGACTTATCAACCTATTCACGTCTGGTACTTTTGGTGTTACTAACAGTGGCTGACAGATAATATACAGGTGTAACTATTGATCATAGAAAGCTGAAATTAGTCATATAGGCTCCTTGGGAAGTGTAGGGGAGAGAAAGAAAAGAAAAAAAAGAGAGGATTTCTCGAAATTTCTACGAAAAAGGGAAAAAATGGGTTCTTAGGTTTTATAGTCCACTCAAACGAAGTCGCGGGAGACATTTAGTATTTACTAAAATAATATTCAATAATACAATAGAAAGTAAAAGACACTATGCAAGGAGCTGGTGAACTAGAAACTGGATAGTACTTACATAATATGCAAATTAATGTGATTAAAGGCTTGTGACATCAAAATAGAGAGCAAGTTTATAAATAACTATAGAATAGATTTAAATTTAACCTAAAGTAACATTTATAGAGGTATCTTAATATATATGAGGTATGAATAGGTTGTTACGTGGATATGTATAAACAATACTTTTTTAAAAATTTTATTGGCTTTAAGATTTTTTTAACTTCATACTGTGTCCTGTATATAGAAGGATAGGCAGAAGGAACCAGAAAACTTAATGTTAAGACACTCCCTTCTGTTTTAACCTTTCCGTTCCCCACTTTCAGTTGAATTAAGGCATTACGTGCCGAGTGGTAGAACTCAATGCTCTTTGTCTTGTTACCAGAGTGAGGAAACGAAAATATTAAATATGTTTTAATATTTACTCGTTCTGGAATGGAAATTGAACCCACAACCTGCTGGTTGCACAATTGCACGCTTGTGCCTTTGCCGAACAATAGACATTAAGATTGTTTTATTTATAAGTAGAATTAATGGCTAAATCAAAAAGCTAAGCAAATTAAACATATTCTGGTAAAGAAGTATTTAAAAATACATTTTTTTTCTATAATTAAAAGTACATAATTGTATAAGTTGGAAGTAGTAAATTGGATAGTAATTACAATATTTTGCAATATTAAATAGTGTAACATAAGTTAATAATTTTATGTTAAAATGCTGTACTTTTTACACTGTTTCATGCCAACTAACTTAGAATATGATTATAATCAATAAAAAGTTGCCTATAAGAGATCACTTTAGGTGAAAAGACCACATTTTCACCAATTGTCTATGTAAAATTTGAATTAGTCTTTTATTATAGGCAATAAACTTCTATTATTATTATAACACTGTGGTTTGTCTTAGAAATAAAATAATCTATTCAAATACAACCATGAGAGGGATGAGAATCCACATCTACTGTATAAAACATCATATATTTACCTTCACAGCTAATTGCACCATAATGTCTGCCAGAAGCTCTATCACCACATACAATGCATAGCTCCAAGCCTCCAACTTCATTACCTGCACTGTATTTTAACTCCATCTGATCTTGTGCTTCCATTTTTTTCTGTAATTAGATATAATGTATTGAAATATAAAATACATTTTATAATAATTATTTTTTTAAATGGTGAAATAATGTATATGTTAAATTTTGAGTTCCGACACTTAGCATACAACATTTAAAATTAGGCGACAAGAGGATGATAGTGTGTTAACACTAGATTCTCTTAGATTATCCTGGTATTTGGGATAAAGCTGATATGTTAAATTATGAAACTAGCCTCATAATATATTGGTTCAAGAAAATATTTAATTCAATAAAAAAGCTAAGGTTCACAAATAAGTAAGAAAATATTAAAGAGTTTATCAAATTCTTCTTTATAAGGTAAGATATCAGAAAAGGTATGATAATATTTTTTTGTGTTATTTTAGACTAAAATTCTCTTCAGTGTGTAATGAAGAAATACTATTTTGGATATCATATGCATCTGTTTTTAACTAGAATTAAGTTATAGACTATTATATTATACCTGATCACGAAAACTAATTTATACAAAGAACATTTTAACTATTGAATTTATAACAATAATTTATTTTATTCACCACATAAGCACTAGTTTTTAAATTATTAAGCGATATAGATCAACTTAAAATTAACACTAGATGACCATCGAGAGTACGGAAGACAAGAACCATTTCGCCTTTCACTTCGATTATCATACAAGCGTTTGGCATTTAGATCAGGTTATCAGTGTGTAGGCGGAAGAGTTATATTAATGAAAAAATGAGATCGAAATGTGCACTCTTGTAGAAAAGATTAGCTTTTGCAGCTTCAATGCAGAACAGTTATGTCTTACCTTATATTTTTCACTATATGAATAAGGTTGCTGTTGTATGTAACACAATGTCAAATTAAATTAAACTAATCACACGAACATATTAAAATTAATACATTAGAAATAAACAAAAAAATAACTAAAAGGAGATAAATAAACACGTTACATGACAATTGAGTGCTAAGAATTGAGATCAGCGAACGATAAACAAAGATGGCCGCTGTATAGCAATGATTATGTTGCCAATGAAAATAGTAAAGTAGTTTTTTTGTAAAAAATATTTTATACTTTGTAGTATAAGAATAAGTTATATAAGTGTTATATTATTCATTTAATTTTTAATTTGTAAAGAATATTAAATCTATGGATTACTTTGTCAATATTTTATTTAAATAAAAGATATTCTTTGATTTTCTGTCTTTTACATATAGCTGTACTCAATGAAATAATTTATTCTACCCCAGTTTACAATCTAAATGCTAAGTATAGACAAATAATAAGATAGATAAATATTTTTAAATGAAACAGTTAAAAATTATCTACAGATTTATTTTATTTATAATATATTTATAGCAACATATTAGATCACACGTCAAAATCACACGTTTCCCAAATGTCAAGGTATACGTCAAATATGTATAACCTCGTGTGTTTGTGATTGTTCGTAATAACCAATATTCACTTTTAAGTTATATAGATATTTTATTAGTTTATTTTATATACACATTCATAATGGCGAGCGTTAAAATAGATAACATGATTGATAAATTCCATTCACTGACTGAGAAACCAGTAAAATATTTGGCGGTACAAGAGGACATAAAGGGTGATATTCAAAGTTTAATTAAATCGTTGTACGATTTTACTAAGTCACAAGAACAAAGTGGAAAATCAAAGACGAATCAAGCTTTGTCTGAAATAATTGTTAAAGATTTCGACGAAGAACAAATTTGGCAACAAATTGAACTACAAAATTCACAATGTTGGGATCACCTTGTATGGGAAGTAGCTAATTGTATATCTAGTAAAAATGATCTAACATTCCCTGTAAAGTTTGTTGAAAATGAGATAGAAGAAGCATCTAATGATCTAATGGAACCAAATGAAGATGATGATACTGAAAATGTCTCACCTAAACAGAAAAATGAAAAGAAAAATAAAGTAAAGGGTAAAAAGAAACAGAATAAGAAAAATCCTAAAGTAAAAACATCAATAGTTGATGATGATTTTTTCAAATTACAAGACATGGAAAAGTTTTTAATTAATGAAGAGAAAATGGAAGAAAAAGGTAGAAGTGATAAGAAAAACATAGATGAAGATGAAGACTCTGTAGATATGTTTGAGGATATAGACAGTGAAGGCTCAGAAGATGAAGGAGGTAAAGAAATGATGTATAATGATTTTTTTAATGAAGAAGATGGTGATGATAATGAAAATGATGAAGACAGTAGCCAAAGTGATAATGATGAAAATGGTGACATCCTTGAAGAGGATATTGTTACAGATAAAAGAAAAAAGGTAAGATTTGCCGAACCTGACTCTGAGGAGAGTGAAGGTCAGTCAGATGTAGAACAAGAAGTAGAAAAAAAGGTTAGATTTGAACAACCAGACTCTGATGACTCTGATTCAGATGATAGTACTGAGGAAACAAATGTATCAAACAAACATATAAATGGTAACAAAGAAAAAAATGAAAGGCAATCTGAATTTGAGATGCGTCAACAAAGATTAAAACAACAAATTTCTAAGTTAGAAGAGAAAACACTAACTGAAGCTCCTTGGCAACTAAAAGGAGAGATTGATGCTAGTAAAAGACCTCAAAATTCATTGCTCGAAGAAGTGTTAGATTTTGATCTCACAACAAGACCACCTCCCACAATAACTGAACAAACCACTGTTACTTTAGAAGGTTTGATTAAACAGAGAGTAAAAGATAAAGCTTGGGACGATGTTACAAGGAAAGAAAAACCTGTTGATGACCAACTATTGTTTAAAAAGCCTGAAGTTCTCGACCACTCAAAAAGTAAACTAAGTTTAGCTCAAGTTTATGAAACTGAGTATTTAAAACAAAAACAAGCACAATCTGGTGATATAGAAGAGGAAAAAGAACCAGAAAGTCATACTGAAATACGTAATGCTATGAGTAAATTGTTTGCACAATTAGATGCCTTGTGTCATTACCATTACACTCCAAAACCACCTCAGGCTGAAGTTAAAATTGTTAGTAACACTCCGGCAATTTCTATGGAAGAGGTTGCTCCTGTAGCTACAAGTGATGCTGCTTTGCTTGCACCAGAAGAAATTAAGAGAAAACGAAAGGGAGACTTGATGAGTAAAGAAGAGAGGACACAAACAGACAAAAATAGGGAAAGAAGGAAAAAGAAGGTGTTGCAACGGAAAAAGGGGCATGTGGCTGACGTAACGAATCACAGAAACACAGTGAAAGGACATGAAAGTAACGACAAGTCACTGAAAACATCAAAAGCTTTCTTCCAACAGCTCAATGAAGATTCTAATAGTTTAATTAAAACAAAGAAAAAGAATGTTAAAAATAAGTAATAAATGGTTTTTTGTGTGTTAATTTTAGTTTTCATTTTGAGTTCTTTGCAACTTTTTATTTTTTTTTAAAAGTAATACTACAAAATGACAATAAATAAAATAAAATAGAAACTAACTGATGTGGTTGCTGAAGTTCTTTTTTTTTATTATATATAATACTAAAAAAAATATATGATTGATGACATTTTAAATAAAAATATATATATTCTGTATTTTCCTTGTTATTACTGGTCATAATTTTTTTTTACACTATGCTTACATTAGCTTGATTGTAACAGAATCTTTAAATTTCATTCTTACCCACTGAAAAATCAAATTTTAATTTAAAAATGATTCAAATAAAAAAAAAGAAAAAAATATACTGCCAACTACGAACCATGTTTTTATAAAATTGTGAAGAATACTAATAATTATTTCACGTTTATCTATGAGACTCGCATATCTTAAGACTTTAAAGTTAATATTCGTCACTAACATAATAAAAATCGTTCATTCACACCATTAACATTTAATAAGGAGCTTCACGCTCTTTTCCGCATAGCAGGTGTCTCAAAAGATGTCACTTCCGTTGTGGAGTAACGGAAATAAACGCCGCGCTTGAGAGCGGAAGAAAAATAATTTTAATATACCTAATTACACTTTCAAATAGGGATCGAACCCGCAACTATAGCGTTCTGCGTCACTGCGCCATAATGGCCTTACTAATATAATAATCTAATAAAAAATCGATAAAATTAAGACTATCGTGGCGCAGTGAGGCAATCCATATATCGAATTCGGGCCGAAAGCGATGAACGGAGTGTCTTAACACTAGGTTATTTCTGACTGCCCTCTAGAGGACAATGAGTGAAGCTATTATTTATGAACTATCCAATCCCCACGTGTGGGATATCAACCAACAACCACGAACCACCATTCTATTATGATAATACCTACCCAAATTTAAAGCTTAGCTTAGTATTTATTTAACACAAACGATCCTCCATAGACTTTAGGTCTGTCGTTAAAAGAGATAGTAGTGTAATCTTACAATTGCGATTAGCCGTCGCGTCGGGTCGCGGGCCCACAAACGGCGCTGGCGTTAGTGCGGCGTAATTAGAGAGGAAAAACTCGGCGATATGGCGCGAAACGAATCTGTATTTGTGGATGGAGGAAATATGGAGGTGGTATTGTTTAGGATTTCATACTTAACTTCACGCTTTATCCCTAGCGGGCTAGTCGGAGAGAACGGAGCGCTACGGTCCCTGCATACCTCTTTCGCCTCGTCTACAGACATTAACCTCTTCATGCATGCCCTCCGGGGGGTCCTCATGCTTTTTATATTTATAAGTTAAATATTAAGGTAAGTAGGTAAAAATTTTGCTTCTAAAATTTTTGTGTGTCTAAAATAAGCTACTTGTTGGATTTTGTTAAAACAAGGGTGGTAGAGAAGTAATAAATGTGATGATGTAACTAACTAAATTCTATAAAAAGGCAATAGATTTTACAAATAGGGGATAGTTTTTTTTGTTTTTTTTTTTTATGGATAACGGATGGCAAACGAGCAGAAGGATCACCTGATGATAAGTGGTTCCCTTCGCCCATGAACATCTACAACACCAGAGATGTTGTAGATACGTTGCCAACCTAGAGGATACAGATGGAAGGGGAGGACAATGTAGTGGTCCGCTGTCAGAACCACCACATTTTGGGGAAAGGATGGGTGGGAAAGGGGAAAACCTGGCTTACATGCCATCGAACCGGAACACATCATAAGATATTTGGCGGTTCGTCTTTGACAAGATAGTGGTCGCGAGCCAGACGGAGGATGAACCTCCTACCACCAAACAAAGCCTAACCTAACCTAGTGATTTCAGATTTGGCGTAGCGAGAGACTAGACCTGGTACCTGTTGTAAGAAGAGAAATAAATTGGGAACAGACAAACAGTAAGTCTTTTATTACATACTAATAAATAATTAGAAGTTTGTACGGAATTGACCCAAAAAAGTCCCCTTGAGTTTTTCGCTCCAGTTCTTCTCGGGTCCCAGCTGTAACATTAGAGAACCGGTGGTAATTTTTTTTTAGCCAATGTCACGTTGTATGGAGAATACATGAAGGTATTTATGTAACTTCTTTTCTTAAATAAAATTATTTGACTTTAACATTGACAAATATTTGAGATATCATTGGTGATTCGGAAAAAATAATTTGATAAAAAATCATGTAATAAGTAAGCAGCTTATAATCTGTTCACGTTTTTAAAATTTTTCCTCATACTCATGTATCTCCCTCATTGTAAATTTAAGCCAATAGGTATGTAAGTGTTAAGTTTTTTTTTCATTCAAATATGAGATAAGTAACTTCTGAATATTCCATAGGTTTTCTATGCGGATGCTTATTACGTTACTGAGAGGGAGGTCCAAGATACTTTAGACAGGTCGAGATCTTCTAGTAGATCAAATAGAGATTTAGCTGTTATACCAATCACTTGTACTTCTACCGCGGATAAATTAACTTTAATCCAATTCCTGGTTACTTCGATGGTAGTTCTAAATATGTTCGTTTTCAGTATATCCATAATTTAGTTAACAGAGGGCATTTCCTACATGTTATTTTTCTACAACATTGTATTGTAACAATATATATAATATTTTAACAAAAAATAAACCGATTTCAAGTAAAACGCACTAAAATGTTAAATTATTACGAATAACTCAAAAACTATGCTTTAGATCTTAAGTAAATAAATAATACCACATCAGAAGCACTAGCTACCATATGAAAACAAAGAATCATTAAATATTGTTTCTCCCAGTAAAAAGTTACCGCATAACACTCATAAAAAAAGCAATCGAATTGAAAACCTCCATTTATTTGTACTTACTGTAAATAAAAAAAAAATAAAAAAATAAAAAGCATATCAATATAGTTTCGTAGCTCCACACCCGCGTCTATAGCAGTTAGTGCCCGCCTAGGAAGTTACATAACGACGCCGTTACTTTTTAGCTTCAGAGTCCAAATGCTAAATGCCTATGCACTTCTATATTGCACTGTGGTTTGTTAGGATG
This sequence comes from Philaethria dido, assembly GCA_033558755.1. Taxonomy (NCBI): domain Eukaryota; kingdom Metazoa; phylum Arthropoda; class Insecta; order Lepidoptera; family Nymphalidae; genus Philaethria; species Philaethria dido. Next base: position 158,532 of record JAKGSA010000644.1, read on the forward strand.
CAAGCTATGCAAATATATTTATATGTATTTACTTAATATATTCATGAATTATTTGAAGAAACCATGGAAAAGGATGCACAGGAAGACCCTCTACATGGCAAGAAGATAAGAAATCATCGGTTTCAACTAGAAGAAGTCGGTATAAGACAGAAAGTAGTATGTAGTTTTGACGGAGTCTCTATGCATATTGGTATGTTCTTGACTTCTTAAATGCTTTGATTGTGTGTGCGTGTGTATTAGAGACTGGTGCCTCTTTGCATAATCTGAGTGTCTATGATATATTTTTCATTTTCCTGGGTTTGGTAACAAGGCAAAGCGCGGCGTTGAGTTCCGCCACTCAGCACGCAATGCCACAATTCGGCCGAAAGTGGGGAACGGAGTGTCTTAACACTAGGTTTCCTCTGCCTACCCTGCTATATGCGGGATAATGCGTGAAGCTATGTATGTATGTATGTATGTATGAGTGTCTATGCACTCAATACTGGTGTCTCTTTGAGTGCTTTGAGTGTGTATGTATGAACAATGGTGTCTCCTTGAGATGAAATAATATATAATACTCAAAGATTATTCGGACCGGTGGCTATATTTTATCTACAATTGTAACACCCAATAGAAAATTATAGAAATTAATTAAACAATGTCCTGTTATTATGTTTATATTTTATTATTTTTTTAATAATTCATCAGAAATACGCAAAAGGATAACATTTAAGTCTAACTTAATAAAATTTTTGATTATCTGCATACAGATTAAATTAAAATTATTTGTTACAATAAAAGGAACGTAATTAGGTCGAAGCGCCGTAATTAAAGAACTGAACTGAACATAATTACAATTCCAAAATTAAAAAAAAAACAAAAGCTTACGTTTTCAAAAAAAAAAAAAGAAACGGCAATATGTTGAAAGTGTGCTAGCGAGCTAATATTAGGCGTCTATATTCCGTCAATTATTGCATTTATTGACTCGATCTTCGCCATTTTCCATTCCGCTGCGCCCATTTTGTCCCCAATTAGATTTTTTGTGACTGTTTGTGAACGTTGCGATATTTGACGTTGTTTTTCTATGATGATTTTACTAATTTAATTTTTTTTACCTACTTCATACATATAACGAGGTAAACAGAGAGTACCTAGTGTCAAGACACTCCGTTTTCTTCTTTTTGACCTAATTCGACAGATTGCTTGTTGAGTGGGTGAATTCAACGCTGAGCTTAGTTGAGCGAAGAAATAAGAATAATTTAAATATTTTAAATATTTAACTGAGTGGCGATTGAATCCTATTCTACCATATTATAATACCATATTATTATTAGACATTTCATTAATTATAAGTGTTTTAGGCTTTTCCCCACATAGCAAGATTGGAAGAGAAAGCGAATAATAGTCAAGACAATGTCTTCAAAAATGATGTTTTTTTTTTCTGTGCGAATCGTATGTTTAGTGGCTAGTGGTTTGTCTTACCAGAATAGCAAAATGAGAATAATTTAAATATAATCATACCTCAAGTCGAAATCAAACCTACAACCTCCACGTTAGCAGACATAATCTGTATCATAATCATATATTCCACCATATAGCTATATATTCCATTAATGAGTATACCAAAGTAATAAATAAAATAAACAATAGTCTGCATCGTGCGGCGCGCGGCGGCTGTAATCCGCGTCAGTCGCGCACTCGGTCACATGTTTATAATTTGTACAATTACCGCGCTCGAGACTACGGTGTGCAGAACTATAGAATAATAGACATGACAATAGAAAATAGACATTTTTTTTATGAATTTATATAATTATAGAAATAAACTATTTGTGGGAGGTTAGGGGAAATAAATCGGTTATTCGGTTTTATAAATTGATTATATTTCACCGAAAAGAGAGAGTACTTGAAGAGACTGCTTCAACTCGAAAGTTCTTACACGTAAAGAACACAGTATGAGTTATAGTAAAAGTCATAAGATGTACTAGTTATAAAAGATTAGTTTTTGTATAATAATCATTTACTATCTATAAAACAACTTGATAATTTAACAAGTCATTTGACCAACTATAAAATCAATTGATATTCCAACAATATTCTTAAAGTGATAGCTTTTGGAAGCATTGTGGTGCAGTATACTGGAGGAAAGTTACATTAAAAGTATGAGGACCTCCCGGAGGGCATGTAAGAAGAGGTTAATGAATGGACAATGCCGGGGCCGTAGCGATACTTTGACTACTCCGCTAGGGATAAAGCTTGAGGGTATGTAAGTATCATGGCATAGTGAGACAGCGTCTGATTGTTAATGCGTTTGTTTGTGTGTCCGATTCTCACTCTGGAGAATGATAGCTTTTAAAATATTTTCAAATCTCTAGTAAGTCAAAACGCTGCGTTGTATTCCGTCCCTCAAAACGTAATGTCTCGATTGTGGAAAGTTGAGAACGGAGTGTAGTGACATTAGATTATCTTTGACTATCCCGCTACGTAGAAGAAAGCGTAAACTTGAAAAAATCCTATATTTTTAAAATTATTTTATCAAACATAACTTGGTACTCTCTAATTGCGTTTAAAAAATAAATTAAATTTTTGAATTATTTCCATTATAATGAATATTAAAATTGTTCTTCTGTAATTTGCAAGGCAGTGTTTTATCGTTCGTCGCCTTTAATAAATAATAACAATCTATATAAAGAGCTTGTACAAACCAATATAGTGGGAAAGAAATTTGAATTTAATACTATCGTGTACAGTTAAACATATTACAGCTGAGTTGCGAGAGTTACTTAATTTAGCGCGTTTTCAGCCTCACACGAAAAATATTTGTGTTGCTGAGTGATGGACAGGCGAACTACTTATTGGCCATAGAAAGCTGAAATTTGACATGTAGAAAATGTGTGGACACTAAGAGAGGATCTCTCGAAATTCCTTCGAAAACGAGATCCACTATATTTTAGGTATTATAGTCAACGTTACAGAAGTCGCAGGATACAGCTAGTACTAATAAAAAATTGGAATAATCATTTCTATAACTCTCATAGTACTATCCACAAAGCCACCAATGGTGTGCTGCAGCGAGCAGACAAATAAATTCAGGGGCGCGATAAGCGTGGTATAAATCAGCAGGGAAAAAACAGTTCTGTGCACAGGCTTTATGATGTAGGCTGCGGTCTTTAGGAGATAAGATTGTTCGTAAATGTCTTATATTTTATATATATTATTACTATGTGTGACATAAAGATATGACGGAAGGGTAAGTGGTAGAGAAAGAGGGCTCTTGGTTGTACTTGAATGGCTGTCGATTGTAGTGAAAGGTTATGTAAAAAGCAGAAATATCCTCATGATTTCTGGACTTACATGTCCATGTCTAAGATTGGTGTCATTTAAAGAATCAAAAAATACTTTTAGGATAGGAGAGCATTAAGGGAAGATTTCTCGAAATTCCAATAAAAAAGGGGTTTTAGGTTTTATTGTTTACGCAAACCCAGTTGCGGGATATAACTAGTCCAAAATAATGCCTGAAATAAAAAATAATATGTATGTACTCGTAATATTGTCATCTTGCTGATCTGGTAAGATAAAACGCAGTTTTGCTACACATACTTATGTTTTTTAAGTTGGCAGTTAGACTGTAATCATAGGGCATCTTACTTTCCACTTTAAACAATATTCCACATAGTGTAAGTTATTTAATTAATTTTACCAGGTGGGACTTGAACCCACTACCTCATGTTCAAAAATTGACTATACCTAATTACACCACGATAGCCTATTTAATAGTGCTTACTGAATAAACAATTTTTAATAACACTTCAGTTTTTTAACGCTACGAATTTCGTAGCAAGATCGTAGCTGACCTTATATTCTATAGCAGTATAGTTTCTAATACATATAATATATACGAAAACTTTTTGTTACTTTTTCACGTAAATATTACTGAACCTAAACTATATTTTACAGTAATATAAGCTATATTAGATTAACACACAGACTACAGATTATAAAGATTTTGTGTAATTTTGCCATATATTTAATAAAGAATTGTAAACCATTGTCGAATATAAAAAAAAAAAAAATAGTCCCGCTGAGTTTCTTGCGCCGGTTCTTCTCAGGTCTGAGGCATTAAATTTAGTGAACCGGTGGTAAATTATTTGACGTTCAAAAAATGAAGCTTGTAACTTCTTATTTTGAATTAAATTATTTGACTTTGACTTTGACTTTGACATAATATATAAACAATAAGTATTTCGTATTACGCTTTATTCCACGTAGCAATGTAATCAGAGTGAATCTAGTGTTAAGACACTTCGTTCGCCGCTTTCCAAATGAATTTGTGACATTGCATCTTACGTGGCGGAACTCAACGCCACGCTTTGTTATGGCTTACATCCAGTGTAGGAATTCTAGCATTTGATATAGCCACTTAAGGAGAGTTTCAAGCTCATTCCCGCAAGTTAAAGGCAGAGAGAACCTATTGTTCACTAAGAACCATCTCTTTTAATCAAATTTCAACGTCGTTTAAGATCTTATATGAACTCCAAGTTTAAAATGATCTCCAAGTTTAACCTATGCGTTAGTGATAGGTAATGTATTTACGTGACTAGTGTAAACGATAGATTGCCAAGTTTGCACTGCGCCGCTACATCAAAAGATAATCTCGTGTGAAGATGACTTAAGAATATGTAGATAGGCCAAAGCAGAGTAAAAAAATAAAGGTTAAAAGAGGTTGCACTTTGAAGTGTTTGGAATCTTTTTTTTTTGTTTCACGCTGTATCCCGCATATAGCAGGGTAGGCAGAGGGAACCTAATAATCTAGTGTTAAGACACTCCGTTCTCTTTCAACAATTTCGTTCCCCACTTGATTACTCATTTTAAATGAATTAGTCGCGTATATTGGGGCCGAGAACATATTCTTAGAAAACGTTACGTTAGAAAAAGTTTTGAATACTTTATAATCTGTATAAATATATTCACGAGTACTAAAATATTCGCAATTAATCTGGTAAAAATGATTCACTACAATTAATTTAAGAATGGTACTTTACAGTTTGAAATAATATTAACACTTTATTATTATCATAAATGAATAAATAACTGAATTGAACTCATTATTATAAATATGTTAAAATTAAATAAGTAAAATAAGAAGAAAGTAGGGAATGTTAGAAGAGAACGGAGTGTCTTAACACTAGGTTCTCTGGTCCCTCTGCTTATGCTGCTATGTGCGGGATACAGCGTGAAGCTAAAAAAAATAAAAAAAAGGAAAGCGTAAACAGAGTGTCCTGACACTAGGTTCTCTATACTGTTTCTATTTCATGTTGTGTATATTTCTATTTGTTTTTTCTTTATATAATTCTTGTATACTAAACAGGGTAGTCACTAGCAATAACACATTGTATACTTTATTTTAGGAGTTAGTTAAGTCCTTAAATGTGATATTTTTATGGTCAATAAAGAATTTATTAATTTATTTATTATTTATTTTATTTGCGGGTGACGTTAAACTGGAAAAAGCTAAGAAATTAAATATTGCGAAAGCCAAAGATCTTTTTCCTTGCCTTGTTACTCGTAAGGACTATAGATCAAGTTTACGCATTTCTCGTAGCTTTCGTTAGATGGAGATAATTTAGCGACATATCCATTTCTTCTTTACAGTGTTTTTATCTTGCGTCTTTGTAATACAATAAGAAATATATTCTAGCGTATCGTGTTGCAGTGGGACAGCATCTAACATCGACGGGGTAGTTATGGGTTCAATGCTCGCTTTAAGGAGCGATTATATTGAAATTTCTTTGGTAAGAAAAAAATAGTGATGATTTCCACTACTTTATAGGTATGGTACCGAATTAGAAGGGAAAGCGGAGTATAGTTTTGATTCTAGGTTCTCTCTGTCACACTGCTATGTGGCAAAAAGCATGAAGCTTTATTTATTAAGTGTAGTATAATCTATATACTTATTATACGCGAAAAAAAAATCTAATCTATGCGACCGGAGGAGGAGTATGAAATTTAACATAGTTAAATTTTATTTATGTACTCGTATTAGAGATAATTAAATTAACTAAATAAATATTACACAAGCACTACTGTCGAACATACACTTTGGTATATAGTAATAAATATTTTGCTTAGCAACGTATTGCTTTAGGGCATTGCGAGTTTACGCTACAGAACTTATCTTTATAGTATTTCAATAAATTATCAAAATTCTTAACCTTCCAATGCATAATATAACAGACATCGTGTCATTACACTGGCAGTAGTGACACATCACTCCACATTTACCTGTAAGCCTTGTCTCCACCACCTTCTTAACTCTAGCACCGAGCACCGTCCGCGAGGTTACACGTAATATAAATTCCTATCCAATATTCACAAATTCTTGGCAATTTTAATGCGGACCAAATTGCAATCTTATGCTCCGTGTCGCCGCGTTAAATAAAAGAGGGAGGAAATATCACCACTTAAGTGAAAGCTTTTGAACGTATTTTAGACGGAATTTTTAGATGCTCTTACAGTATCTTGAGATTTTTTAAAAATATTTCTTTTTACGTTTTTATTAGTTTTGCCTGTATCTATCGATAATATTTATTGGTAATTTCAAATAACAAGTCTAATTGGATCACAATACATGCAAGAAAATAGTTCTTTTACTCATTTTTTGGAATCTAATTTCTTTAGAAACTTCCATGAAGTTGCGATGACAATACGATATTTTCATAGTAAGAATCTCGGGTCTTTACTACCAGGAAAGATAAAAAAAAATTTTAAGGGTGCTTTTCGCAGGACCAATTGTCGTGGAGATTTTTAAAAGAGTCTATTCGGCTGTGGGCGTCACACGATTAACAATGCATATAGGATATAATATAATATTTATCTTTTTTTACCTAATTAAATAAATTGCGTTTGTTAACAACTGACTTAACACTGCTCTATATGTAAATATATAGGAGAAACGTAATAAATATACGCATTTGCCATCGTGAAACAGTGAGAATGGTGACTGTAAACGCGGTGGTTGCCCACATCCATCAAGTCATTAGGAGTAACATCAATCCATCAGGAGGATGGTAATATCTAAAATTATTTTAAATTCTTTGGTCAGACCAGACAAATCATTGCGTTGAGTTCCGCCGTTCAACACGCAATGTCTGGAATTTGGACAGGGAGTGAAGAATGGATTGTATTCACATTGGATTCTCCCTGACTAACCTGCTATAAGACGTGTGAGCTGCTGTTTGTACAGATTTACTCGTTGTAAGCTCCTTGGGAAGTGTAGATTAAAACTAGTACAAATGTAAAGAAAGTCACAGTTTAATACAGGCATTGGAAGTTCATGATAATCTTCAAATATTTGAAATTATTATGATTATAGCACATAGATAAGATTTCTCGAAATTTCTATGAAAACAGTTAAAAATTTCATACTTAAAAATTCACGCAATCGACGTTATGGGATGCAGCTAGTGGTATATATAAACAGATCGTAATTCACAACAATTTCCAAATAGTCATAACCGATACGTTCGCAATAGATAGTGGAGCGAGCTATCGCTGTATACGTACTCGTACAATACTGTAGAGTTATAGAGCGCTCGAGGCGAGGCCTTTTATTTAATCATTGGATGCATTTTAATAAATAATAAATATAGCAAAATAATAATAAAAATAAGGTTAATATGTATTTCTATATATATATACACCATAGTGGTACATCGTCCGATTGTTAATGCAATTGGTTGTGGATTCGATTCCCATTTGAGGAAATAATTATGTTTAAATTATTTTCATTTCTCCGTTCTGAAAAATATAATGAATACGGGCACTAGATTCACTCACTATCCCGTTAGATATAAAGCATGAAACTAAGTATTAAATAAGCACTTCATGGTGCCATTGCCGGAATCTGCCGGATCAGAATGTACGGTCACTATTGTTTTTCGACGACAACTTTTATAAATGTTTTTATTAAAATTTAAATTATTAAAATTTTGCTTATCAAAAGTGTCAATTGCTTTTTCCAACATAAGGTCGGGCAGAGAAAATCCAGAATTAAGATATTCCGTTTTCCAGTTTCCGCTAGAATTCGAAGCGAGAGAGGGGAAGTTAAAATGATTGTAATCAAAACAGGGCCTAGTTTCGCTCTAATGAGGATCGAACACACTACCATCGCTTTACCACTGAGAAGCTTACACTGCGCAAAGTAGTAGATAACGTCCAATTACTACTGAAAATCTCTTAAAGGGGATATGGGTCAGAAGTAAACCGAACCATGTCTGAAGACATTGAAGCACAAATATTATTATCTGACGTTGCACAATATCTAACTGAAAATAATAAATAAATACAAAATCCGACTTCAATTAAAATACATGAAGTGAAATTATTACGAATAACTCAAAAACTCGTCTAACCTTAATCTAATTTAAATGGGACTACATCAAAAGCACTGGCTATCAAAAGAATCATCAGAATTTGGTTATTGATATTTTCATTCTTTAAAGTGGGAATTAATGAAAATTTTAAATATTTAAGTAGGAATTGAACCTTAAGCCCGTCTTGCTTACAGTCGTACGCTTGTGCCTCGATATGACTGGCCTCTATGCATTTCTGTGAGTCTCTAAAATGTTTTTAATCATATATTCATTCAAAAAATACATATTTATACTAAAAAAGAAATTAAAATTGACGTCCACAGCAATTCAGAAATAACCAATAGATAGCGCACGTTGCCGAGCTATCGTGCAACATAAAGTCCGACAGGCGAAATTAAAAAGAGTAACTGCATCGACGCCGCGGGCGCTACGGACCTTTTATTTTCTGTAATTAGTTGGGAAGTAATACTGTAAGGTTTTATACGCTTTTTTTTAATAAGTTTTTTTAATGGGGAAGTTTTGTGGGTTTTAAGTGTGATGGTGTTTTTATGTGGTATTTTGTAAATTATTTATTTGTTCATTTTACTTTGGTGTGACAAAGCGCGGTGTTGAGCTCCACCAGTTGACATGCAGTGTCTTGAATTCTGGTAGAAAGTGGTTGAGGGTCTAGAAAGTTTTCTTTGACTACGCTTCTATGCAGGAAAAGCTTGGAGGTGCTTTTTTTATTTATTTAGGATCGTCAACAGAAGGGCTGTAATATGTTATATGATTAAATTACATTAACTTTGCTAGATGGATTGAATATTTTTCTCAAGACATTCCGTTTGTCACTTTTCACCCGAATTCGAGGCATTGCGTGGCAAGTGGCGAAACTCAACGAAGCACTTCGTCTTATCTGAGCGAAGAAATGAAAACATTTTTAACGTATTTATTTCCCCGAGTAGGAATCGAAACTCACAAACAATCGCGTTTACAGCTACACTGCACCGCGATGGCTTCTAATTGGTAGGTTTTTTTTCTTTTTTTTTTTGAACTTTACGCTGTATCCCGCATATAGCAGGGTAGGCAGAGGGAACCAGAGAACCTAGTGTTAATACACTCCATTCTCTTTCAAAATTTCCGTTCCCCACTTTCCGCCAATATGAGGCATTGCGTGTTAAGTGGCGGAACTCAACGCCGCGCTTTGCCTTGTTACCAAACCCAAGAAATGAAAATACTAAATTTTACATTTCCTGGAGTGGGAATCGAACCCACAACCAATCGCGTTTACGGCCCCACTGCACCGCGATGGCTTCTAATTGGTAGGCATTAAGTAACATATAGATGAAATTTTCATTGCAATATCGATAGCAGGTATTGGCTTAGTTTACTTAGTCTTTATCAGTCTATTATTTTTATTATTTCATAATTTTCAATTTCTATATAGCGTAGTTTCCACTGTAAACCCTAATTTCTCGGTTTGGCCCGTTCTTGGAGGAATGCAGGGGGAACTCTTCTTATTGCTTCCTTACACTACCAAGGAACTTACATGCCAAATTTCACTACGCACAGTAGTTTCGACTATGTATTGTCTGTTGTATTGTCTGTCAATCACTCAGTGGGAAATGGAGGAGTCTTATATATGACATATTATATATAAAGATTTCTTTACACGTTACACATGATGTTAGTTAAGTAGTCTCTAGTCTTAATTTAGAGCGAAAAATGCAGAATTTAGTTTGGTGGTAGGAGGTTCGTCCTCCGTCTGGCTCGCGACCACTATCATGTCAAAGACAATCCGCTAAATATCTAAGGATGTGTTCCGGTTCGATGGCATGTAAGCCAAATCCTTATCCCTTCCCTATTCCCCCCCACCTTTTCCCCAGAATGTGGTGGTTTCGATGGCGAACTGCCGCGGCCACTACATTATTTCCTCCCCCTCCCATCTGAACACTAAGTCGGCAACGCATTTACAACTCCTTTGGTGTTGTAAATGTCCTTGGGCGAAGGACAACTTACCATCAGGTGGTCCTTCTGCTCGTTTGCCATCCTTTACCAATAAAAAGAAAAAAAAAGAACGGAGTGTCTTAACACTAGCTTTTTTCTGATTATAAGGAATAAGCGAAGCTGAAAAAATATATAGATAAAACAGTAGAATCCATTTTTATCTATTTGCCCAATTTAAAAACTTTTATTATTCTTACCGTACGTTCGAAGGAACGTGTAGTGAAAATCAAATCTGTATTTAAGCCGGGTGCACACGAGTACGTGAATAATTTAGCCGGTCTGTTCCCGGCCTAATATAATATACGACCCTGGATTTTGAGTCTCTTAGTTGTGTTATATTAGATTTACTGCTCTGTGATTATTCATAGAGTAATTGGATGATAGAGATGGGAGAAATTAAAAAAAAATATGACCTTATTTATTTTGAGGATAAGTTCGAAATAGGTATGCAAAGTATTCGGGCTTATTGTGGAAAGGTGACGTTTATCTATACTAATTCTAGTAGTAGGGGGTTCTCATACAGGTTTTTTTTATATGAATTAAATGACATCCACGGGCTCCCACTTGCCCGTGCCTTTAGTTTCTTTTTTTTTATTTGTTACATTTGCAGTATACTTAAATAGAACTACTTAAATGTATCTTAAAACTATGGTGAGATCCTCACCGACTGACTGTTTTCTTTTTTTTTTTATTAGTCAATTTTGATAAATTTATTACCAGGTTAGCGACAGTTATCAAGGGGTACGTTTTTACTTTTTTCTCATATCACTAAGCTTGCTTATTTGCTCTTTTTTCTCATATCACTAAGCTTGCTGATCACTGCCCCCATGACGGCTCTCATGACGGTTAGGTAAGATGACAAAGTTAGCTTCCAACATTTGAAAGCGTCTGAAGTGGTAGGATCACTGTCTTTGAACTTAGGAAAATGTGGTAAAAAGAGGGCAAAGAAACTTTTCTTTGTTCTCTTTTTTACTACATTTTAGAGTTACTCGTATATGAATGAAGTTGACATATCGCAACCGCATCGTATCATTATCGCAACCAAATTCGATTAAATAAACTTTAAATATTATATAAGGTCATCGTTGAGAAATGGGACAGCGTCTTACTATAAATGCAATTAATTGTGGATTCGAAACCCACTCGAGGGAACGATTAGGTTAGAGGTTTTTTAATTTCTGCGCTCCGCTGGTAAGAAAAACTCAACGTTCAGTTCCGCCACTAACGCGGACGAAGTGTCACGACACGAGGTTCTCCGTGCTTGCTGTGCTAAGCTCAAAAAAAATGCCGGTAATTTTGCTTACATTTTTATGCCTCGATTTCGTTTTGAAAATTTTCATAAAGAAAAAGAGGACTTTTTTTCTAAAAAAATAAATATAACCTAATATAGGCTTGCTGCTAACACAGCTTTCAAAAAATAACTATGCTTACCATAATTACGAAGAGCCAAGCCGGGACGCAGAAGAGAAAGAGGCTCATTTTCATTTTGGTTTTCGTTTAATTTTTGTTTTTCATATTTGAAATGCAATCAAAATTAATATGAATTGAAAACATATTAATAAATGTGAATATATTTTTTATTAAAAAGAAAAAGAGACGATTGGTTGGGGTGTCGGTGCTGTTCAAGTTTGACCAGGACACCGGGACAGGGATCTCAAACCGGGACTATCCCGGTTAAACCGAGACGTATGGTAAGCCTACCCATAACATACAAATAAACAAAATCTTTGCTATTTATCATATTTTCTTAGATGGAAGGAGGCGTAAAAATTTTATTACACATACATACATTTATCGTAAAAATTTTATGTCATAAGAAAATGAGTGGTATATGCTACGGAAGCGTAGCGCCTACTTTGTCTACTACAAACCAACTAGCTCTTATATGTATATATATAGTAATTTCCTATATAAAGAAATCGTGAAATCTTTGATTTTCGCGGTATAATTTTTGTGATCTACTTGTGACCACGGACTACTTTAAATTGTTCGAAAAATCTGTCGTTTTTCCAAAAATGTATTTCAGAATACTAAAATATATGCAACTAATCGGGTATAAATAGTTTCTATTAAAATATTTTAAAGAAAACCTTCTAGGCTTTGAGTTCTGCCACTCAGGACGCATTGCCTCAGTTCGGTGAAAAGTGGGGAACGAAATTGCTAAAAAGAGCACGAAGTGTTTTAGCACTAGGGTGTCTGGTTTCCTCTGCCTACCCTGCTATGTGCGGGATACAGCGTGAAGCTAAAAAAAATCCTTCATGGAACTTGAGCTTTTTTAAAAGCTTTATTGGAAATTGAAATTACATACGTACAAAATAACCACGCCCTTCTTTTATTTTTAATCTTTTTTTCTACACAGTGAAGTAAACGGAGAGAACCAAGAGTCAAGACACTCCGTTCTCTGCTTTTGGTCCGAATTAGAATAAGGCGTGTTGAATAGCGATTCTCAGTCATGATTTGTGCGCTAAAGATAAAGTGCTTTATGGACGCAACTGTGAGCTTTTTACAAGAAAATTAAAGCTTGGATTCGTGGTTATCGCAGTACGCCAGCGTTTGGTTGTAAATGCCATTGGTTGTGGGTTCGATTCCCAGTCAGAAGCATGATTATACAATCAGATAGAGCGCGGCGTTGATTTCCGTTAATCAAAATGTAATGTCTCATGACTCATACTATTTTCTGCCTGCTTATTCTGCTAAACGGGAACATTTTGAAGATGCCTTCTCAAATCGATGACAGCTAAAGCTCACTTATAGTTTATTTTCATCCTAAGGGAGCTTATTTTTGTATAGAAATTTAAAGTAAGTTCCCTTTTTTTCTAAAAAAATAACAGTCCAATATAAAACCTTAAAATTTTAAGCAATTGACTACAATTTCTCCAGCCTCTGCCAAAACCTACTCTACGTAACAAAACTACTGGCGTAATATTCTTGCTCTTTACATCCCTAGTACTAATCAACTTCGAATAAATTATTATCAGTATTTAACTGAGTGCGCTAAGTGCAGTCGCATTCATATATCTTTCTTACTTAATTAAATGTATATGCTTTATAAAATGTACCAAATTATAATTGTTTTCAGTAATATTGTGGCTTCAAAAGGCCCTCATGGTGCTGTGAGACTATGTGTGAATGTTAACGCGGTGGTTGTGAATTTGATTCTCTTTTGGGGAATGATTATGATACTTAAGTTATTTTTATCCGACTGTGAGTGGTTGGAGAGGAGAGGAGATGTTTTTCGCGTATCATGTATGTTTAATATTTAATATTCTCTATTACCTCATATCTTTCAAACCCCTGGACCGAATTATATAATTAAGGTGACGTTAGATAAGTATTGATACTCCAAGTGTTCTTAGATATATAACGTCACTCTTAATTCAATACAGCGCCCTCTAGAGGTAATTACGTCATGAATAAAAACAAATTACCGCCTGTCGTGGCGCAGAGGCACAAGCACAAACTGTAAGCGCGACAGGTTGTGGGTTTAATTCCCACTCCAGGAAATGTAAAAGAGTATAATTTCCTAGGTTTGGTAACAAGGCAAAGCGCGGTGTTGAGTTCTACCTCTCAGCACGCAATGCCTCAATCCGACGGAATTTGGGGAACGGAGTATCTTAACACTATGTTCTCAGGTTTCTTCTGCCTACCGACACTCCGTTCTCTTTCAACAATTCCGTTCCCCACTTTCCACTGGATCGAGGCATTGCGTACTAAGTGGCGGAACTCAACAACCCGCTTTATCTTGTTACTAGATCCAGTGAAAATACCAAATTCCAAATGAAAATACTACATTTCCTGGAGTGAGAATCGAACCCACAACCTATCACGCTTGTGCGCGAAAGGCGTCATAAACATGTACATTTTCGATCTATCTATTATATTTTTATTTATTTAAGTTCAGTACGAGCATAAGCTTTAGATATAACTTTGAGGAAAATAAAGCTTCGAAAAGTATTTCTTTACGCACGAAGTACTTGCGATTTTGGGGGACGCGACGTTACCAAAGTTACTAAACAGTGACTAATATTTTTTATATGAATTTGCATTTCTTTCTTATTGATTATATCATGGCGGAGTGGAATAGAGTTTGGTTGTATACACGGTGGTTGTGAGTTCGATCTTTATTCGGTAAAATTAATGTTTTTTTAAATTATTTTAATTTTTAAGAGTAGGTGAGACGATGTACGGTGGGTTGTTCCACCAACGTTATAATTCGAAATAGATAAAAAGTGGAGACAGACAGAAAGTGTCTTAATATTTTGTCTCTGTCTAAGCTTCTAACAAAAACGTAAATACATACATACATACATAGCTTCACGCTGTATCCCACAAAAACATAAATAAAAAAAATGTTTAGGTTCATAAGGTTCATGCTATGAAAATTTTGCTATCATCGGGTAACACGTACGTAATTAAAAAAAAACAGACGGAAAGAACTGAATAGATTTTAGTTAATTTGTTTAATAGGGATGAACGTTTGATAATTTTTCACGAAATAACTACAAAACAAAAAACGATGAAACTTTACTGTAATATATAATAGCTTATATAACAGAATAACACATAGGCTATTTAGCAATTTATAAAGATTTTGACTAATTTGTCAATAATATCATGATAAGTATCTAGTCTATCTATATATATACATATACTAGCTGACCCGGCGAACTTTGTTCCGCCTTAATGGCAATAAATAAGCAGATTGTGCTTTTTTTTTGGAAAAAATATAAAAAAAAATTAAATAACTACATTAATCATTCATTAT